>PVJX010022059.1:0-31021 GCA_004027295.1 Dolichotis patagonum | reverse complement strand
CCACAGGCTTCTCATAGAACGTGTAAAGTTTCTGGCAGCCAGCAGCTGGGAAGGAGACGTTCAGCTTCATCTTGAAGCAACTGATCTCCCTCTAGGCGCCACAATAGAGGCCCAACTTTCGCTTAGCCCAGCTCAAACAGTGCTTTCATAGACACTGTTGTTTTTGAAAAAGGAGAACCGGAGAAAGAAAGCGTAAATCTCTCCAAGTTGCATTGTGGATGACAATCTGAGCCTTCTCAACTTGGTTGTTGCAAAAAAAAAAAAAAGAGAGAGAGAGAGAGAGGATATTCCTGGATTGACTGAGACAATTGTGCCTTGGCACCTGGGGCCGTAGAGCCAGCAGAATCCACAAACCTTTTAATCTCTCTAAAGAAGGTGAAGTCCACTAGTATGTTGTCAGAAAGCCCTTAAGCAAGATAAGAAACCCAGGACTAAAGCCCCAAGATTCTGCATCTTGTTACGCCACGTGTCCTCCAACACAAATGCTGCCAGATGGCCCTGAAGAAGCAGCGTACTAAGAAAAATAAATAGCCTGCAGAATGTGCTGGACTTCTGGCCAAGAGAAGGAAGGAAGCTAAAGAAAAATGCCAGGAGCAAATTGCCAAGAGACACAGGTTTTCCTTTCTGAGAGCTTCTACTTCCAAGTATGAGTCCAGACAAAAATAAAATGCCTAAGTAACAACAAACAAACAAAAACAAATGTCTATGATTAAGCACAGGGAATTAGGAAAAAAGAAGTTCTTCGTTTGATTACCGAGCAACCTCCATCCCTGGGTATCATCCAAACTCGATGTTAACAGCCCAAAGGGAAAATTTTAACACAGCACACCACCTAGAAGTTATAGTCACTGTCTTAAACTCCTTGGCTATATTATTTGGGCAATTTTTAAAAACCCATGCAAATGTTTATTTTTTTTGGAAGAGTTATTTTATGTCATCTCTGTATAAGTGTGAAAAGCTTCCAGTTAAAATATATAACAGGCTGTTAATTTGTGGAGTTGAATTGTATTTTATTCTCTAAAGATGAAATCTTTATTTACAGATTAAGTACAGCGTATAAAACCTTAGAAAATGATTTATGTAAGATAGACCGGGCATGGTATTGCATGACTATGGTCCCAATGCTCGGAAAGCTGAGATAGGAGGATTGCAAGTTTGAGTACAACCTAGGTTGCATAGTGAATTTAAACCCAGTTGGGATTTCATGATGAAACTCTGTTACAAAACAAAACAAAATAAAACAATGTAAGCTAGAAAATAGACTTAAAATCACAAAAATCATAATAATAATATGCCACTTTATAAAATATTTATATGATGCTAAGATATTAAACGCCATGTAAATTAACATATTCAAACACACTTACCTGAATTTTGTGTGGTGATAGTGTAGGCTATGTGGTTATTAAAAAGAGATTAAGAGAATGTAAAGTCCAGTTACCTTAAAGAGATCAATCCAAATGAAATGCACATACATTGGTTTTATTTTAAAACCTTCACTACTTCCTTTAGTTACTTCCTTTAGTTAAAACTTTCACTACTTCCTTTAGTTACAATATAGTGCTAACTACATATGGCTAAACTTTTCAAAATTCCAAGTGTCATTGATCACCTTATTTTTTCTCTCCTAGAACGGCTTGGCTAGTGTTGTATAACTGTATCAATTTTCTAGAATTACTGCATACTCCACAATAGCAGCATAAAATGGGGATATTGAGAAGAGAAAAGAAAAAAGAATGCTAATAGAAATGAACCATAACTATTTTGTCTTAGTTATTTTTCACTAGTCGCTGAGACAAAATACCTGATGCCCAAAGTTGGGAAAGGAAAGGTTTATTTCTTACAGTTTTTGGAGGTTTCAGTCCATACTCAGTTGGCTCCAAGGCAGGGTGGCATGGCGGGGCCTCAGTTCATGGTGAATGCAAGCAGCAAGGTGGAAACCTGCAAGAGAGACACACCTTGTTCCTGCCATTATATCACATCCTGGCTCCACCCCCTAGGAGGGTGTAGCACTGACACCACCAATCCAAGCACTAGACAATGAACCAATCACAAATGCACAATGCAAATACATGAGGCCTGGGGGCCACCGACATAAACCACGACATGAACCATAACTATTTTCTTCCTTAATTTGGTGATACTAGAGATTGAACTCAGGCCCTTCACACTGAGTTACATCGCCACCCCTTATTTTATTTTTCATTTTGAGACAGTGTCTCCTTAAATTGCCCAGTCTGAGATTCTCCTGCCTCAGCCTTCCAGAGTACAGGGATTATCTCATCTGGCTCTACATTTAATTTTTATTAAGTTATTTCATCTCAAGAGAACAGAAAATTATAAGTAATCTTGTTTCACCAGACAAAGTACCAAAAGCTTCAAATGATTTAGTTTCTTCATTTCACTTCTGCTGAGACCAAAGTAATTTCAGTTTCACCCTGTGACTGACATCCTATTTTATATTATCCATTTATTAGCTATACTTTTCAGAAACTGGTTGTGTATTTAAAAATCTCAGATCAAGTACTCTTCACTCCTTGTGGAAAAAAAAAACTGGAAACAACAACAACAGAAGCAAGAAAAACAATTTCTACCTATTGTCTTCTGGAGCTCACTGGTACAGGTCCTCAGGAGAGTGGATGTCTGGAAGATGACGGAGAGGGCTACTCAGGAAAAGCTAGGTAACTTCCCGTGCACAAAACACAAAATCTGAAACCCAGAGCCAGAGGGAGAGGAGAGGTGAGGAGAGAGGAGCAGAAGAGAGAGGAAATAACCAAAAAGAGCAAGAAGACAGACCCAGAACCTGTGATCACGAGTTACAGTTGCAGCCTTAAAACATCACACGGGTAACTATGAAGCCAGCAGGGTGACAACGGCAAGCGGAAAGAAAATACTAAGAAGAATCATTTGCAGCAAACTTGAGGAGCTAGTGCAAACACAACCAGTTGATTTTTTTAATGTTATAGACACAGAGAATCCTTTAGAACTTATCCAGTTACTGGCTCAACCACGTTTTTGATTGTAAATTGCCTTTGAAAATACAAGGTGTGTAGAGGTTCAACAGATAACAGGTATTTGTTGAAAGGAAGTATAGTAAGCCATCATTTTTAAAAAGATGTTTATCATCTCTAGGTGACTGCTTCCAAAGGAATCCAAAACCTGGCGGGAAAATTAAGAAAGTGATACCTATTTCCACATATGCCTTCATATAGGAGAAATGGGATTCTAAAATAATAATATTACCAGAAGTCTCGAGGGGGCCACTTATTACTCAGAGAATAATTTTTTTAAAAAGCTTCTACAATGATTAGATTTTTCCTCTTCATAATTTGATTGGCTTTTGTTTTATGTTCTTGGTGTTACATTAATAGATATATACAACTCAGAAGTGATATAGCTTCCTTGGGGTAATTTTATTATTACAGAATTACTTCTTTTATAGTTAATAAAATCTATTTTTCTGGTATTATCCACATGCTACAGATTTCTTTAAATCTTGCTTTTATGGTGTATGTATGTATAATATAGTAACATAAATGTGCATACATATGTTTTAAGTATTTTGTATCTTTTTATAATAAACTCTTTGGAGAACATAGAATCTTCACTTTTTTTTGCTTGTTTTTTTTCCAGAATGATTATTTTTCCTTTTTAACTGATGTATTTATTTCACCCAATTTTAGTGTAGTTACTGATTATTTGGTTTAAATATGCTACCTCTTTGTAGTTTTTGTTTGTCCAAGCGGTTCTATATTTTCCCATCTTTTTCTTGACTTCTTTTGGATCAATAGATAATGTCTATTTATTTCTTTATTTATTCAGAGACTAATAGCTTCGCACATGCTAGGCAAGTACTGTATCACTGAGCTACTTCACCTGCCCAATAACAAAATTTTTAATTACTCAGTTACTTACTTTTACTAATTTAGAAGTTATAGACTCTTCATTTGTTAGTATTAATCCCAATAATTATTCTTTTCTATCAAAACCCAGACTTTACTACGTACATTTACCTTCCTTCTAATTCTTAAAACCATATTCATTCTTTTCAAATTATAGAATTAATGGTATGAATTCTGTGAATTATGATAACTATTCAAAATTTTTAAATAATAAATGTTCATTTATATATATTCCCAAATATGTGTTACTTTTTCTGCTTCTTACTTTTTCCTGTATCGTTTCCTTCTATCTGAAGCCTACCCTTTACAAATTTCTTTAGTAGGCATCTGAAATGTCTTTGTTTTACCCTTGACCTTGAAGGGTTTCAATTGCAAACAGGTATCTAATTAGAAGTTACTACTTTTCAACATATTCAGAATATCATTGAATAACTTATGGTTCTTATGTTGCTGTCAAAAAGTCAGCATTCAATTTAATTGGACACCTATAGGCTACCCAGCTCTTTTCCTGTGACAGCATACAAGATTTCATTTTCTCTTTGTCACTGAATCCTGATGGTATCTAGTTCTTGAACTTGTGGATTTGTACATCTCATCAATTATACAAAAAAAGCAATTATGTCTTCAAGCATTGGGTTGACCTCATTTTGTCTCTCAGATCCCTCGATTACCCTGTCAAATGTGTAGCAGATTTTATGTTGTGTCTTTTTATCTTCTTTTGTATCTTGGATCATTTCCATCTTTTGGTCTCTCTTTGCTCTTGACATGTCTTTCACTCCCTGATTATCCTTCTTGTCTAAACTTACCCCATTTCAGTTTTATTCCTATTTTGTTTTGTCCCCTATCTCCTTGTTACTATTGGAATCCAGAAAGCTCCTCAAAAGGCTCAAAGTGTTGAAAACTGGCTTAGTGGCAAATTAGGAATTGAGGAACTACCTGTCTCATCCCTCGCTGGCTCTTCCTCGCCCTCTCTGCTTCCTGGCCACCATAAAATAAGCATCTTTCATCTTATGTGCCTTTGCACCATGATATTTTCCTTGGAGCCTGCTAACCATGAACTGGAATCTCTGACACCATAAGTGAAAATAAATCTTTGCTCCTTAGTCAGATGTGGTGGTAGATGTCTGTAAACCCAGCACTGTGAGTGTCAGAGGCAGGAGATCATAGTTCGAACTCAGCCTGGAAAATGTGGCAAGTAGAGATACCCTGTCTCCAAATTTAAAAAAAAAAAAATTAAAAGAATTGAGGATATACCTCAATGCCAAGACCCTAAGTTCTATCGCCAGCACCAAACAAGCAAACACCTAAAAAGTATACACACCTTAGGAAAAGAAAAATTTGTATACATGTTTTAATACTAAATTTAATTGAGATGTCATGAGATTAGTACAAGTTCCTACCCCAAAGGCTCTAGAATCACAAGAGGTGCTCAGTGTGGTGGCCATTAACTTGCAGACATCTATTATTTTTTCTTTTCCCCTGGTGTGTGCACACATATTTGGTGGAATACACACACACACACACACACACACACACACGACACACACACATACATTCTTTTTCCTTTATGTTACGTATGTTAGGTATTTTGTCTTGGCAATGGAAATTAACTATTACAGTCTTATAAAACTTTTCATATTTTCACAATATTTTTAAAATTTTAAGGTTTTCTTTTATCTCTGAATTAAGGAAGGATAGCATTTTATAGGACTTTTATATTTATTACAATATCTGAAGTAGTTGTGTGTGCCTGCTGTCTCTTGTTTCTATTGTGTTCTTATTCATGAGGTCCTGTCTCCTGTGATGGTGACTTTTGACTGTATACTGAAAGCAGTAATAATAGAAATAGTTGGACTCTGTCCCCCACCATGAAGTCCATTTAATATTGACAATCACAGGACTGTGGTAATAGTATCTGGAATTACCTTCATCTAAACATAGATCTGAGATTTTCCAGGTAACTCAGATGAGCTACAGCAAGACGCAGTCTTTGTAAGTACGTATTTACTTACACTTTCCCTTGCCTTTGCCCTTTAGAATATGGCACTCTGGACTCCAAACCTAAAGCAATCATAGTTCATCTGGATCCCAGCCTTTCCCATCTAGGTCCCATGAGACTATCAGGAACTCAGGTTAGTCTCTTAGTCATCTCTCCTAGAACAGCAACCGCCACCACTCAACATCCCCCTTAGGGACCTATGTATTTGATTGTTAGCTCCTATTTCCTCTAAATGTTAGCCTGATAGTTCTTTATAATTTTATTTTTTTTTATGCTTTTTTAACTTGCAAGGATTTTCCTTGCCTTGGAACTTACCTTTACTGACTAGGGACTGACTGGAATTACCCAGTCTGACATTAATTAATAACCAAGAATCCTCATTGTACCTATACATTTTACTATTTTTTTTACTATTAATTTCTTCATAAATAAAAAGAGATTTGGACTGCTTCAGGAAAGTTGATGTGTGGAAAGTCCCAAGAATAGTACCCAGGTACCTGATAGAATGTTCAATAAACTTCAGCATATATTCTTTTTCCTAATACTGTTGCTGTTTATCAAACAAATCTTTTTTTTTTTTTAAATTTGAGTCAGCTGCATTACGCCATGCCTGGCTAAAAATATTAAATGTAAAATGTACCACTACCTTAATTTTATACAATATTGTTATTTGGAATTATTTGGAACTTTTGGTGCTTGGCAGTGTTGACAGTTTCTTCCACTCTTACGCCTTTCCTTCCCTTAGCCATATTCCTTGAAGGCCCTTTTGTTAGAATCTCTCAGGTGTATGAACTCAGCATGATTAAAGACAATTTATGTCAGTCTTTGACATTCCTGACAAGGGAGCTGCTCAGACATTTACTTGAGAAAGAAAATGGGAAGTGTTTGTCCTTGAAGGGAAGTGTGCACCCATCCTGTTTTTGCTCTTAAACATTCATACACATGACCCTTATTTCTGCCAGAGTGAACAGAGCATGTGCTGGGTGCTTTTGTGGTTATGCTGTGTAAATTAAGATGGATGAGGAAGTAATGAAGTGAAATGTTCAATTCCAAGCTTTAAAATGTCCCTTCGTCCTCTCACCACTAACTGGTATTGGCAAAGCAATTTTATGTGAGAAATCCTCACACAGTGATGAGAATGCACTTAATATAAGTATTGCTATGGGAAGGCCCCAAGTATTTCTTCCTACCCTGTTTGTTCCTATTGTTTCCACAAATTTCATGTGATTTTGGAAGGTTATCTGCACAAAATGTATGTATTTTCACAACAAAATGAATTGCAAAAATAGAAGCAGGAATTTATAAGAAAATGGATAGAAAGTATCTAAAAATCCTGTCTTCAATGGATGTGGAAACTGAGACCTAGAAAGCATGAATTATTTAATCAAATAAAATTACCTTTATCTCTTGCCTCAGCTGAAACAAATCCAGGGAATCTCAGTATAATGGGCCCATCCAGTTGTTTCCTGGAGTAGCTGGGCAGCTGTGGTGTATGCGTGTGCATGTGTGTGTGTGTGTGTGTGTGTGTGCTGGTAGCATCTATTCATTTATTATGCATTCTTTAGGAATCTGTTGTGCTTTCCATCTCAAGCCTAGATGATATGAAGACAAATTTAACACTGTCCCTCCCTTTACAAAGCTCAGAGGCAAGTAGTAAATCATACATTTTATAAAAACCTTTTCAAACGGCTCAGAAAGGTGGTTTGGGTTATGTTTTCACAATTCCCAGAAAGATGAGAAAAAGATATACGTGGAACCAACAGTGTCTTCTCTGAAGACATTGATCTTAAAAGTAGTTTGATCCATAAAGATCAATAAAATTCTAATATTAGCTGTAGCGCAAGAAATAAATCAGAAAAAAACATAACCTTGTGAGACGCTATAGAAGCTTTGCCTTTCACAAACGCTCCTATTACGTTCAAATGCTTTTTTTTGTTAGCACATGTTTATAGTACATGCGGTTTACAATCATCTTGGAGCAGATACATGTACATAATACAACTTTTGTTTCTTTTTTTATCCCCTTCCTTCCCTCCATGTTCTTTAACATTTGCTTTCTCTGCCTCTGGAACACCTGGGAAGGAAAAACACACGAGTCCCTTTTACTCGCTACTAAGCCCTAGCATACCTACTGCAAAATAGTTATGAATGAGCTAATAAATGAGGAAATAAGTAGAATATTACAGTATATCATTGACTTTTCAAAGGAATAACAACCACTTCATCCCGACTCTGGTCCGGGTTTGATGAATGTTTCTCCTTATACCAGGCACAATCAGCTATTTCTTGACCTTAAAGACTAGTCATTTTTGTTACTGAGAGCGTATTCTCAAAGTTCCCATAAAAATAAAAATTAAATGTTATATTTTTAAGGTAGGTCTATTCTTGTCTCTACTGTTGCTAGTTATATAACGTTATCTTTTCAACATTAATGAATTGTCTTCAGAAAGATTTAGAAATGCAGGGCTTTTGACTTCAACATGATATAGTATCAGTATTTTTAAGCTTCTTTCTCTGGAAACACGTGCTTACTACACAGACACTTTATTACTTGGAATGCATCCTTATATAACTGATTCCGAGATCTGCAATCAAGATATAAAATACCATTACTCTACATTTGCATAATGTAATTAAACTTTCAGAACTATTTCCCATCACATCTATCATTTTATGTTTCATTTTAGCAGAGCCTTACTCAATTTTGAATTTATGGCACCATGATAATATATAGTTGAATATCATTAAAACATCAGCGTTGTAGGAAAAAAACTACAACTTTCATTTGTACAGCATTATATTATATCAGCTACTTTCACGTATATTATCTTAATAGACCTCACAACAACTCTGAGAAGGAGGTAGGACAGATATTATAATCTCTCTTCTACAGACAAAAAAATGGAGTCTCAGAAGTTAATTGACTTACTTATGAAGGTCACTCAGCTAGCAGGTAAAAATGCTCAGGCTAGACTTTAAGGTTTCTGGTTTTTTGCCTGTGTTCCTTTATTTTTTTCTTTCCTCTGACAATTTATCGCATAAAAATGTTTTACTTTTTGATGTATTTCATTTGACTGTGTGTGTGTGTGTGTGTGTGTGTGTGTAGTACTGGATATTGAACTAAGAGGTTACCACTGAATTTCCCTCAGCCCTTTTTATTTATTCACTTTGAGATAGGGTCTTGCTAACTTTCCCAGGCTGGCCTCAAACTTGTCATCTTTTCTCTCAAGCTTCTGGGTAGTTGTGAATACAGGCTTTTGTCATGGTACCTGGTGATGTATTTTTTGATAGCAAACATATTTGCTAGAAGTGATAAAAGTTATATGTTGCAAAAGAATGTATATTTTATAGCACTCATAATATTTTTATTTATTTATATTGTTTTTCATTTTAAATAGAGTAAAACAAAAGAAAAAGCAAAACAGAACAGAGCAAATCAGAACAGAACAATGAAAGCAACGCAGGACTTCAAAACAAGACAACAGGACATCAAGAGTGGCTACTATAATGCCTCTTGTTTTCTTTGAAATAGTTGACCATATCTGCACACACAATAATATCAAACATAACAAAATAGTATAAAACCAATCAAAAGAATGGAAGCAATACAGGGCTTCAAAATCAGATAACAGGAAATGAACAATGGATAATATCTCATTTGCCTCACAAAAAGTTGTCCACACCATCACACATAACAAAATCAAATAAAACAGCACAGAATAGAACCAATCAAAACAGAAGAACAAAAGTATCATAGGACTTCAAAATCAAGATGATAAGATATTCTTAAAAATTCAAGTATGGGAAGCAAAAGATTTCTAAGTTCCTTTGAGGAATTATTAAACCAAACCAGTTTAATAACTATCCAGAAAAATTAATTGTTTTGATTGACTCCTTTGCACAGAAAATCAGATGATGCTCAAGTTCAACAAGATCACAGCAAAACAACTCACGTGGATCTCATTTGTTCTATTTTATAGATTCAACCTCTCTTTGAATTTTACCAAACTTTTCTTCTATGCAGATTATTCTATAAGGCACTGATGTATGCCAAGACAAGCAGGGTATCATTGTCTTTAAGTAATTTCTAGGCTATTGGAAGAAGTGTGTACACTGATACATAAAATGGAATGATGATGGGATCTTAAAATAAGTTACAAATAGAAGAACAAAAGAAACAACATCAGTAATAATTTTACCAATCAGTTTGTTTATGCTGGCATTAGAACAACTCATTAATATACAAGTCATTTAATTACATTACTAAACATCTTGAGAAATATATACATCATTGCATATTCATATTTATATAGAAAGATTCATGTGACTACATATAGAAATATTTGTATGTGTGTAATTGTAGGCATGTGCACACATAACTAAGTGTAAATGTGGCATAAATATTTTTACTGGGGAGTGTATGCACTCTTGTAAGTATCGCATATACAAGAGTCTCATAATTAGATTCTGAATGTCCTTAGCAGATGCTGAGAGCTACTCAATCCTCTTTGTACAATTATACAGTGTCACTTAAACATTGGACAGCTGCAAAAGTTCAAATTTTTTATGTTCTTCATTTAACGGAGTTTATTTGCTGCCAGCTCAACATCTTGATTTTAATTCACATACCATCTTTTAGGTTGAATAATTACTCAGACTTCTCTGCTGTTATCACGATCTCTAACCATCGACTAAATCTGAAGAATGAGTCTCACAGAAAGATGAAATGTGGCGTTGGGATGGTGACGGCAGTTTCACTACCACATACACATGAGCAACTGCCTCGTTGAACAGGGAGCCCAGCTTGCCTGTGTGGGCTTCCCAAGAACTCAGGGACCAAGCACAGGAGCTCCCAGCACTGCCGGTGCTCTCTGCCCCGGACCTTTGAGATCAGTCCCAGAGGTGGCAGTTCTCTAAGTGAGAATTCATTGCATTCTGTCACACTGAGTTATCCTTCTTCCCCAAGAAAAATCATCAATTTTAAGAAAGGTATTGGTTTCGGGAACATTAAAATACAAGGCGAAAAGTTTAAGTTAGAATAGGAAAAACAGAAGTTAAAACTGTGAAGGAAAAGTAACAAATTTAAAGAGTTATTTGTTTCGTTGCTGATTATGAAGCTAATCCTAGTGAAAACCGAAGTGTTGGTAGCCGTAATTCCAACCCATTACTCCTTGTACATGCGTGTCTAGCAGGTAATGGTCAGTACAGTGAAATGTGGTGTGTTTTGGGATCACCGGGGGCCGAGCTAACCACAAAGGCTCCCACTCCTCATGTCTGAGCCTCTAACTCAATTAAGTTACATGGGTGGAGCCTAATTTCTGTCATTTTAAAAAACTCCCCAGGAGACATTCAGGAACACTGCTTCTCTTCAAGACTTCAGGTTACTACTTGAAACCTAGTGATGAGGGAAACATGAATCTTTCTTTAGTACATGTCTCTTGTTAATTTTATTTCCTCTAATTTTTTGTCTTATTATTGTCAAGCTGACATTATCTTTCCACTTTGTCTTGGATACTAAGATTCTGGAATTTAATTGTATGTATCTAAATGTAAAATATTTTCAAACTATTTGATTCAATAATTGCTCATTTACATGAATGTCTTCTGAGAAAATTTTTTAAGGAAAATATGCAAATATTTACTTATAAGTATATATTCCAAATTTAAAACTCACTCTTTCTGATTTATAATCTTAGGAAAAAGATTGAGAAATCTTCTCCAGTTTAAACTTCTTTATTGCTTCCTTTTTTATACTAACTGATGTGCTCGCATCAAAACAGCCCAAGTTCTGTCTCAACAGAAGCATTTGTTTCAGATCAAGGCTTCTTCTAACTTTCTGCTCAACTCCTTTTTGCTAAGAAGACTTTTATTATTTCTGACCTGACTTGCATATCAGTCATTGACTCATTACAATTTTATATCAAAACAGTTTCCCACATAGCACCTCTATTCAAGCATTTTGAAAGTAGGTACATGATGGAAAAGGTCTGGAAAGCGTATGTCACCAGGGAGGATGTACCAGTACTTGGGAAGCCCTGGTAGCTACATATTGCATTTCAATAAGCAACAACATTACGGAAGTTGAGTTAGAGTATGGAGCCTGGAAGGGAGCCCTTCACTCAGAGACAGTTGGACATTAATGCAGTATATTCCAAAGGATGGTATCAGACCCAGCATAAATGCATTTGTCCAGTAGCAATACAGTTCTTGTAGCATGTAGTAGACAAATACTATGAGTATGCTACAAGTTCGATTTTATTGATACGTGTACTTCAGTTAAGACTCCAATAGAGTGTTAAATAGGAAAGAACAAGTTGATTTAAAGGCAAATTAATTGAATCATATTAAGCTAACATGTGGCTACAGTGAGAATTATCTATTTTTCCAGAAAAGGCTTACCTGTCCAGAACACAGTGTTTATTCATACTGGGTACATATCAGTTCCAGGATCCTAGTTCACTGGGGCATGTGTTTGTTTCTGTCTCTTCTGGGAGTCAACAGTTTGGCTGTATTTGCTGAGTATTTCACATGGCACCTGACATGTAGGATTAATTAATTAATACATATTTAGCTGATAGACAATGTTAACACACAAGGAAAAGAATATAGAAAAAAGGATAAGATAGGAAGAAGCCATTAATGGACTACCTCCACCAGAGATTTGTTACTTTCTGTGCGAGTGTTGACTGAACAGAAATGCTGCTTAGCTCTGTTGAGCCATAGTTGCTGGCCTTACACCTATTGCTGATACAGAAGTCTCAAGGAAGGTGGAGAAAGGTACCATGTCTTTTGAACTTGTCTTTAATCAATTAACCAAGCAAATTTACTTCTACAGAGAAACATGGATACTTAAGTTCATAGCAGCACAATGCATAATAGCTAAATATTAGAAGTGGTCTATATGGCCACCAACAGGTGAAGGAATAAAGAAAATGTGACATTCGTATACTTCTGTCTTTGCTTATTAGCTTGTTTTCAGATTTTCTTTTCAAATGTAAATTCTATTTTTTCATAGGCACGTGATGCTCCATTGTTGATATATTCCATTGCAGATAGTGCTAGGCTGTTTCTATTGTTATGCTACCAGGAAAAAAAAAAACCCACTATACTTGTCAAGCCTTATAAAAAAAAATCTTTTCACCCATGTGCAAATATACCTATGGTATACTGTCTAAATCAAAGGATGTGTGCTTTTATTATAATTGTTAGGTAAGTTGCTGCCAGGTTGCTGTACAGAAAGTTTGTATCAGTTGGCATACCCACTACAATGCAAAAGTGTTTCCTCACATCTGTATCAAAATAGCCCATTTAAAACACATTTTTATCTTTGTAAAAACACACAGTTGTTGTTATTTAATTTAGTTAATTTATCTTTTTGAGACAGGTTCTCACTATGTAGTTCAGGCTAGCCTTGCCTCAGCCTCAGAAGTGCTGAGATTACAGGTGTAGCCACCATGCCTGGTTTAAAATTGTAATTTTAAGTTGCAAGTCCTTAATTATTCATAAGATTGAGCCTCGGTTTTTTTAAAGCTCTGTACCAAACTGAATTTCCAGCCTCCCAGCTGCACTCTTTTTCTTTTTCCGTAAAATGTCAGAACAATTGCAGTCTAGGGTTAAACTTATATCTTACTTAGTCCAGTTTTCTCACTTTGTAGATCTTGAAAGTGAAGCCAAAGTGACTAGTTTTGCCAAGGGTCACACAGGACTTTAATATATTGTTTACTTAATGAATTTGCCATTTACTTCTCTGAGCGAAGTGCCTTTTAAATTCCTTTCCCACCTGCCCTGACCTACTGCTTAAGGTGTGAAGGTAAGTGACTGTTAGAATTCTGTTGCTCAAACTCAGCTTTATCAGTATATTTTTCATAGATTCATAATTGGTTTATGAATGTGAAAGGCATTCTAAAGAACCAAGAAATCAGGGATAATTATGATCAAAAGCAAAAAATATTCTATTGCAGAATCAATGACCATATTCCAAAGAGATTTCACTCATGCGTCCCAGGTATGGCAGATGGTGAAATGGAATTATCCTGCCTGATCTGTGTGCCAATGGTTGCCTGTACCACGTTGCTCTCACTGCCTGCCATTTTGTCAATGCTATTTTCCCTCGCTGGATCTATCCAGTAAATGTTATATCTTTCAGAAGACTGAGCAAACAAATGCAGCTCTATGGACTTCTGACTGTCTTCACACAGTCACACAAAAATCTATTTTTATGGAGAAGCTTTCCAATGCCATCCCACAACCTTTCTGCAAACTCAAAATAATCAACAGTGTCAAGCACAAATGATTTTTTTGGCGGGAGGGGGAGTACCGGGGATCGAACTCGTGACCTCACGCTTGCCAGGCAGGTGCTTATGCCACTGAGCTAAATCCCCGGCCCCCACAAATGATTTTTGATAGCCAAAGTTTTTTGAAAGTCAAGGAAGTGAGTCCTCTCTGGACTTCACTATTGAGTAAAGCTCATGCCAATCCATTTCAGAAGAATGGAGAAATGATCTCAAGGAAAGTGGTTGTCAATGGCCTCTTAGTCCAGTCAGAGTGCCACAACTAAATACCTTTCACTGGGTAATTCATAAACACATGGTTTACTGTTCATAGCACACTGGATGTCTGGTCAGGACCTGTTCTCTGTAGATTGTACCCTCTCGCAGCACCTACACATGGCACAAGTGGCAAAAACGCTTCCTCAGGACCCTTACAGGTCAGTAAATACATTTGTGGGGATGGAACACTCACGACCTACTCACCTCCCAGGGGTCCTGCCCCCTCAATGTCAAGGGGGTCAGGCTTCAGCATATGACTCTGATGGGAGACAGGGATTCAAACATTAAGACCACTGCAGTTTCATTTTCAACATCATTGAAGCTTAATTTGTGCCAACAAAAAGATTCCTTCCTTACCTTTCAAGTAGAGGCTACCTTTTATCTTATTTGCGCCATGAAGATAAAAAGAAGTTAGCAGTCTCTTCATCCTTAAAATATTCTACCTCTATCACTCAGTAATAAATGAAAGAGTGGTGAGGCTTCCTCTGTCTTTGAATATGAGACTCTTTAGTGTAATTGCAGGGTATCTTCTTCCCTCACTCAGAATCATATGCCTTCTCTTTATCTTCTTTTATTTGAGACTTTTTCCTTCATGACATTAGGTTCTTACATATTTTGATCCTACAGTTATTTAAGAAAGAATTTCTTGCCATATCCTGCAAGGTTCTATGTATTTTCACTGGCCACGAGCACCCTCTCGCCGTCTGCGTTTCCTCCAGCCACAGGCCCCCTCAGAAATGCAAGCCACTGCATGCACTAAAATATCTAAAACCCTCTCATCACTTTCTACTTCCTGATAGGAGGACGTAATTCACAGAAGTTCCGTACTTCCACTGAAAGTAGTTAAAAAGCTAAATGTGTTATAAAATGATGTGTTTTAAAGGGTCAGAGACCTTCAGAGGCAAGGAAGAGGAGGGATTAAAATTCCAGAAAGGTAGGAGACATCTGGGGATGAGCTGAAGATCTGCAGGTTCTCTGTCCCTCAGAGATTTGCTGCCTCTAGGCTCTGGCCAGGTGGTACAAATTAGGGGCTGGTCCTGATCGGAGCTTTAGCATAAAATGATAAACCACAGCACAATGTCCTCAACAAGAAACTTAGGCCCCTGTGAGCTTCTCAAATATGCCTGTTCTCTCCTCTCAGAAAACCCATGAAGCATACATGTATTGGATGCGTATAGTTTATTCCTGTTTGTCTTAACCACTTATACGTATTTTTCAATTTATTTTATTAATGCTATTTATTTCTCCAGATATAGTTTCCAGGTCAATAAATGTGTCATTTCACATGATGTTCACCATCCACTTAATATTTGATTATAATAAGAGTGTTTTTCCCTCAAGTTCCACTATTTAATGGTCCTTACTTAATTTTTAGTATTTTTTATTCTTAATATAAACTTATTCTGTCTAATAGCTTCCATATTTGGATCTTTGTGAATCTGATTTTCTCCCCTCAGTGAACTTTTCTACCTCAGAAGTTTATCTGGAAGACATTTTTGAGATCTGTGTGGAAGAGATGTTTTAGTTTCTTCAGTGTTTCTGAGTTACGTATCTCTGTTCACTGGAAAATCTGTTCCTTTGACCAGAATATCTTTAACTAATACAGATAGCACATATTTAGGCCACGTTACCAGTATGCCTTGAAGGATGACCTGTGGCTCCATGTCAGGAAACAATTTTATCCCTTCTACACATAAGTATATTTAAAGCATTGATTGCCTTTGTGTTCTGGCACAGCGGATAGATTGTTAGTTCTCTTAGAACCCTAGTTTTATTCAGGCTTCTCATAAAAAGTAAGTCCTAGGCTTGAAAAACACTAGCATTTGTTTTCTGTCCCCAGAGCCTAATAAGCATCACATTTTGTCAGATGCCCTTGGGAAAACCATCCATGGCGTTTGTTTGTATTTCTGGAGTCCCATTTTTATTCTGTTAGCGGCTTTTGCAATTGTTGTTAATTAAGAAATTTTAGATGATTTTTAAGTGAGGAAAATATTCAAGGAAACTTATTCACTGTATGGCTGGAGAAGAAACTCTTCTTAATTCCACTTTATGCCTTGGGAACTCAGCCTTAGTCCCACCTCAGCTGCCTTTCTGCCTGTCTCTTTCCCATGGTTTTACTCTTATTTAAAGACTCCTTCTGTCATTGTTTTTTACTAATGGAATGATTTCCAAGGCTGTGCCTCTCAGTTATCTTGTCTTGCCCTAAAAATATTTGTATTTTCTTTCTTCCACTCCAGGCTAAAGCCTGATTCTATCTTGCTTAACAATTGTAGTAGCTTTATTCTGAACCTTGCTTGACTTCCTATCACACAACTGTGCACATATCATACAGGTATTCAAACCATCAGCATCCTCTGTAACTTACTATACAGGCCTAAATTGGCCTAAACTGTTGTTCTAGCTTTGTTTTCTTTAGATTTTCCTTACCTGCCATTCAAACGTGCTGAATTTTCTTGTTTTTCTTACCATATGTAGTAGATAAGTGTATGTTTGATATGCACTATTAGATTGCGCTTACAGTTTTAAAAAAAGGAGCTGGAAAGATACAAGAATATAGAGCAGTTATAACAAAAGATGGATAACGAACAGCTTCTATGTACCCAAATCTGAAATAGCATAGATTATGATAAATGATGCTCAAGTTAGATTTTGAAGAGCTTTTAATGCTGAAGAGATGGTATCATCTGGGGGCCACAAGATACCAATGAAAATTTTTATTTCTTTTGCACTACAACTCTGTGCTATTGTAGGAAGCATACATGAATGACATTCCTTAAAGATATGTAACAAGTCAGTCCTAGTAAATATCCTACTTTACCAAACAACATCTTAAACATCACCAGTTCTTTGTCTGTGCTTACTTAATTTGTTTCTATTTTACTATTTGATTCCCAAAGATGAAGTGGTTTCCTGACTTTTTTGAGGCATGAAAGTTAAAGGTGATGGTAGCCTATGTATTGAGAAAATATTCATCAAGAATTCTATGTTTTGTACCTCCATTACAATGAAAGCAGATATCATAATATAGTATTGAGTCATTATTCACTTTATAAATTTATAATGTAATAGATAAAACTAGTATTTTTTGAAGGTAGTGAAATACAGCAAAACAAGACGGAACATAACCAGTGGAGACAGCACAGTGAAATTGGTATAGAACATCACAGCAAGTTACCGGGATAACTAGTAATCTGGTAATAGGTACCTCTGGTAAATCTGGTAAACGGGTAATACGTACCATAGTATATCTCATTATCTTCACAATAGTTGTTCTTTCAATCAGGTATAGCAAAATCAAACCGAATACAGAACATTATAGTACTTATCAAAACATAATACTGAATGGAGCAATACCATTAATGAGAACAAAGCAAAACAATGATAGCAATATTTGCCTTCAGAGAGATGGTAGAAGGAAATCCCCCCTATTTGCTACATTGCATATGGTCAGTCCCCCAAGAGATGCTCAGAACCTCACGCTGGGTGGTTCTCCCCCTGGAGCGGCTGCAGCTTGCCCACAATGGCTGCTTACCAGGGAGGCGGGCTGGTTGCTTGGTTTCACAGCACCCTCAAAACTAGTATTATTATGGGTAACTGTGCCAGAGGAAAAAATGTTTAAATTTATGTGTGGTTCAGTCTAAGCCCAACAGGTATGCCAACAGTTAAACCGTGACTTCTATAAATCAGTATACAACAAATAAGTAGAAATAAAAGTTCTCAAACTTTTTTCTTTGCTCTCTCTCTCTCTCTCTCTCTCTGAGTGTACTCTTTCTATCTCTCCCTCTCTCCCATGTGCATGCACACACACACACACACACACACACACACACACACACACATATTCTCCATTTCTATAAGAAGATAAGAAAGAAAAATAAAAAGTGTGTTTCTCTGATCAGAAGCTAGAAGGAACACTAAGGCAGGAGCTTAAGATGCTGCAGCTGAAGGGATACTATTTCCTTCAGTAATGCCCTAAGATAGAATCCCATTTTTCTGGCTCTTTAAACAAGAAATGGAGGAACTCACATAGCCAAGTTGTGAACCAACAGAAACAACTCATCCATTGTTTCTCATAAATTTCACCTCTCTTGAGTCTAAGGAAAGTAACTACATTCTCGAGAGTCTTCTACCTTGTAAAGAGGGTATAAAGGAAGGTAGACAATATTGTGCCATTTTCCTTTTGTGTTTTATTTTCTCAACTGTTAAATAGGCTTTTTAATGAAAGATGATGATAAGAGCACTTAATTTATTTTAATCATTGGCAGCTACCTATAAACTGCCAAATTAAGTACAAGAATCTTTCCGTGAAAGTCTTGGCTGTTAATATTTTATCAGGGTTTAGCACGATCATAAACAATAGAAGAAAGTACTTCTGGTCCTGAATATAAATATGTTTATATGTAAAACATGGACTTGGTTACATTTCCTTTATTATTTGGTGCTCCGAGTTATTCAGATTTCAGTGTAGGACCATAAGCACACAAAGTTTGTCACAGTTTCATAAGTGTTAAATCCAAATATATTTTGGTTAGAAAAACAAGAGATACAACATTTGATTTCTATATGTGAAGAAACATTTCGATTCCTTGTTTTATTTTCGTTTGAAACTTGTTTCTGTTTTACTATTTGGTTCCCAAAGACGAAGTCTGACTCTTCAACAGCAAAGAACAGTCACTCAACAATATCAAGACAAGAAACATTTGAGAAAGATGCAGTTTCGGAGGAGTGAACGAAGGTACACTCAGGGAGACATGAAGGTCAGATTACACATCAGCTGTGAAGTCTGCAGATGGAAATTGTCAGCCACAAGGCAGGAAGGAGGAGGGAGTCAGGAAGGAAGAATGACAAACAGCGGCCTTGACAAGCATAGCCCATCAATTTTACCAGACAATTACAGGACCCGTAGGAATCCTGGCAGCGCTCATCTTCCTGCAGGGCCTCTCTGGGGCTCAGGAAGTCCAGGCCTGGCATAATGACTGCTTGCGGTGTGGATGCCCACCAAGGAGTCTTCTTCCTGTCTTCACTGCCCTGCTATGACCATGAACCCACAATTAACTGCAAAGATCAAATGAGAGGCGCTCAAAATGAGATCAAGCTCTAAAACGGGCTTTATTCTCTCTAACCAAAATAGAGCATTCATAGAAACTTTAGCACTGGATATTCTCCAGGAAAGGCAGTGGTGATTTCCAGCAGACAATGCGACCATTGTGTCTTGGCCTGAACAAAAGGGATTGTACTTGACACCTCTGGCTTTGTTATTTTGAATAACAATTAAATATATTAATTGTCTTTAAACTTCTTTAACATACAAGATTTGCAGCATTGTTGCAAGAAGGTATTTCTTTGAGGAGAGGTAAATGCCAAGGAGATGTTTAATGGATTTAATTTTCTAAAATCTGACAAGTCTGACCAGAAATTGAAATTGTTGTAATTAAGAGTATTGAAACACCAGTTAAGCTGAAATTTTAGCAGTCCTTGCAAATTTTAACGTGACAGAACTGTAGCTGAAGTACAATAACCTGAATTTAAAAATTACCATAAAAATAAATCAATGTCTTTAAAAGGTGAAATTAAGAAACTAATTCTAGAGGGTTTTTTTTTTAATTGACACTTTATTTCTTACTCCTTACTTGGTTGCCAAAACAGAAAGATTAATTAAGCTTTCACTTTTTATTAAAAAGAAATGTGTATTCAAAATCTAATTCCTTACTTACACATCACTCATCTGTCTAATTTCTTCATCGTTTTTTAATTCTTAAAGGTGAAAAAAATTATTTATGCATTGTGGTTAGATGAGATTATATCACTGACTTTTCACTATGATCTCTCAAGGGTCAGACATATGATAGTAATAATAATGTGTTGAGATTCACTATGTGCCAATTACTTCTGTATGTGTTTGTACCAGTTTAGTAGATACGAACAACTCCCCTACATGACAAAATGTAAAATTTTAGCACAGGGGAGTTTAAAAATATGTCCATAGCACAGTTAGCAGCTGGTTAGAGCAAGTCTTTAAAAGTGGGTTCTGACTCTTGTCCTTAATCAGAATACACCATTGTTTTTGATAGTTTTAAAATAAATATGTAGCTAAAGATAGAAAAACACAACATTTCACTGCTTTCATCAAATAAAAAATCTGTAGTTTCAAGTAGCGTAAAAAATTGATCGCACAAATCATTCTTGTGTTATTTAATAATAAAAAAGTTAAAGAGCATTCAACTACTCCAACTTCCAGAAATGATTTATTTTTGTGTTTCAGAATTTTACAGTATCCACCTTCAGTGTCAGTGCTGACAGTTTTCTCTGATATTGTGGACTGTTTTATAAATGCTATCATTACCACAGACTTTCAGAGACAAATGCTCTGAATCTAACGCAGCAAAAGTGAGTGAGAGATTATAAGTGCTATCCTCTCTTCTTATCATTCACCTCCTGCATTCACCCTGTCCTTCATCTAAAAAGCGTATTCCAACTTCCCACAATGAATGAACCAATATCAATTGCAAATATGTACTGATAACAAAAAATAAAAACTCTGTATTGACTACCACACTGCTTTCATACTGATTGCCATCCTTGCACCTCGCCTTCTGTCACAGGACTTCTATTTTAGTGTGTGAGTGAGGGAGAAGACTGAGTACAGTACTGAAAATACAATCACAACTGTGATAAATAGCTGATGCTATGAAAACATCTCCGTGAAGAAACTAGTGAATCTAAAAAACCCAGGAAGGCTTCCTTATTAGATTCCTAGGGTTATCATAACAAATTACCATAAACGTGGGGCCTTAAACAACAGACATATTCTCTAATAGCCCTGAGAGCTCACAAGGCAGAAGTGTGACACAGGTGTCAGGATGGCGAGTTCTTCCTGAGAAGAGTTTGTTCCTTGGCTTGTAAGAAATACCATTCCAATCTCTGCCTTTCTCTTTTTGTGACCTTCTCCTCTGTGTGTCTGTGTGTCCCTTGTACATGTTTGTGTCTTTGCGTCTAAATTTTCCCCTTCTTAAAAAGATATGAGTCATTGGATTAAGTGGCCCAATCTTAATTTGACTACATATTCAAGGACCGTAATTCCAAATAAAAAGATCTGTGAGTGCTGAGAGTTGAGACTTGTTCAGATCTTTTGGAGAAGCACAACTTACCCATGAACAGCTTCCTTGGGTTAATTACAATGGTGGTAAGATGTGAGAATGTAAAGCAAAGAGGTCACGGTGGAGGGAATGGGACTCTGAAGGCCCTGAGACATGAAGGAGCCCTTTATTTGATGATTTAAAGAACACGGAGAGAAACACATACACAGGAAGCAAAAGCAACAGAGACTGAAGCATGTGCATGCATAGATGCTGTACACAGTGTCCCCCGGGCAGACGCTCCTCCCAGAAGGCATGGACATCGCAAGCCTAGTGGGCCTCTCTCCAACTCTGCCATCCAGGGAGTCCACTATGAAGTCCCCATGGGCCCAGGAGCAGAAAGGGAACAGCTCCTTTCTGGGCTGGACTTAGGGGAGAAACCCTATGCCACAAATTCTCCTCAAGGCCCAGATCTTGGTGCTTAAATGCAGAGTTTGGAAGGAGACCACTTGGTTAATTTCCAGCTTTATGGCAATTGGGAAAATTGACTCTGAGATGTCGTCTCATTTTTCTCATCTAAAAAGTAAGGAGAGAAGTATCTGCATTGCAGTGTAATTACGAACACTGACCAAGCCCCAGCATGCTCCAGTTTTTTCTAAACTTATAATGAGGACTGAGAAGGTGACTTGGAATAGAGAAGAACAAAACTCATAAGTTTTTTAAGCCAAATAGGTTTCATCCAAAGTCTTCATGGTAACAGAAGGAGCGGAGTGAAAGGGTGGGAATTATTAATAGTTTTTCTCAATCTGTGTCCAATGGAGGAGGTGAGAAGGTTAATAATAACAGTAAAATTTACTCTGCATAATGAAGAAGGTGTGAGAACTGATATGAATCATTTAATAAATGCCTGCATATGTGGCGGTTTAGGGTTCCAGTGCTTTTTCAGATACAGTTTCATGCAGTGCCTGTGTCGTCTAAACTCTTTTTAAAAAAGTATTGTGTATCTGGGTGATGAGAGAGTTTAAAATGCAAACCTTTTCATCTGCGAGCGCAATGGCAGGAGTGTTTGATCACATAAACAAATCAGGAGAACACTGAAGGAAGTAGACAAGAAAATGGTAAGTGAGGAAGAGGATAACAGGCAGCCCAGGAAGAGCTCCAGTCGCCTCTAATTTCTACAAGTCCTAAGAGGCAGAAGGGACACTGGAATAAGCTTGTTTTCACTGAGGTCCAATCTTGTCCACCTTGGGGGTTTTCACCATCGTCAGAAACACATCCGAATATGTGACTTGTCAGACTTGTGTTGAGGTGGTGCTTGTGGTACAGAGGGAGATGGCGGGCAGAGGAGACAGTGACCAGGAAGCTGTGTGGCATTAGCTGCAGACTCACTGGGGATGGGAACAAAAGGGTTGGAGCCAGGTTCTGTGGTGAGGTTTACATGTGAAGCACTGAAGACTTTTCATCCTTGAATGGTACTCAACTCTTTACCTTATATATTTTTCCAAATGTTTTTTTGCATATGGATTTGAATTTTTTTTACATCTATGTGTGTATATGTGTGCTTATATATGTAATTTATTCATTATTTTTATATGAATAACATACTTCATTCTGTATCATTTTGTTCCTTTGACTAAATAATACGTTTTGAAGTACAGCTAACTGGACTGGCCCCTATATATCCACCCATGTACTTTTTTTTTTAAGTGGTACCAGGAATTGAATCCAGTGCTTTTAGACTGAATTTGTGACAATTCCTTTTATTTATATATTTATTTATTTATCTTGAGACAAAGTCTCAATAAATTGCTAAATTGCCCAGACTGAGCTCAGACTTTCAATCCAACTCCCTCAACCTCCCAGAATTCTGGGATTACAGGTGTGTGGCACCATGCCTGGCTTCTAGGTACTTTTAATTGTCACATAGTAATGTGTAGCCTGTACATACTTTGTAAACTGGTCTCCTTTACATGGACATTGCACTATGTCTAATTTTTCACTATTATGGTGTTGCATGATTATGGATTTGAACATCAAGAAGTCCCTATTGCATTTCAATATGCTAATGTATATTAATATGGTAATATAAACAGATATGCTAATATATATGCATCATATTTATTATGTGTCTCTCTCCCAATTGACATGTTAGTTTCATGAGTCAATTATGTATATTTTATTTTACTTGTTCATTGTTGTTTATTCTGTGCCAAGAGCAATGTTTGGCAGCTATGAAGGATTCAATGCCTATGTTTTGAACAAGCTGATTTTGATACAGAACACTCCTTTGACATGAACTATGCTAAAATCTTTACCTGTACTGTTCCGTGTAACTTTTAGCACCAACTTGTGAGGGGGATGCTAAAGTGGTAGACAGAATGGGCTCCACAGGGTGGGGGGAACCTCGGATTAATCCTTGCTTTGCTGCTCTGGGCAGAATCTCAATCATCTTTATATTTAGTAAGTCTATGTTACCCATCTGAATTGATAAGAGGGAAATAGTCATGATCATCATGTTTAATTGTTTGTTGAATTTTTTCGGGCTCTGTACAAAACAAGCAATTAAAACCTATAAAAAGTGTTTCAACCACAGTCCTAGCTGTAGGCATCAAGCCACATTTTATTTAATTATCTATCTTATGTGATCATTTAAGACATTAAAGCTCTTTTGTGCATACTATTTTATAGGAGTAAAGTTCTCCTTTGTCTGTACCGCATTTCACATAAGAACAGTATTAATTTCTAGGTTATAACTGCCCCTGGAAATTGAGCCTTAGATGTGGAACACTCGAAGCAGCTGAGTCAATCAGTACTAAGGGGGACAAATGGTATACACCTATGTGTGTTAAATCTTTGAGCAAGAACCATGGATACTGGCCTTATCCTTTGATTTGTATAGAATCGGACTTACATTAATTCATATGAAAGTTTTAGAGACAATACTATATTAGAGAGGTGAGAGGAGGGAGAGAGAAAGGTAGAAAAGGAACGAGGGATAGGGGAGGATGGAATTCTTTATCTGGCCCTAAGGAGACACAAGAGCACTATGCAGTGGTTAAAATATAAGTACTTTGGAATCAGGGTGACCTGACTTTGAATCTTGACTAGAGCATCAGGAGCCCTGAGAAACACGGACTGACTCGGGGAATGGCTCACAGAGATAGAGCCGTGTGACGCTGGGAAGATTTAAAACTTTTGATTTCCTCTCTTAGAATAGCAGGAAAATAATACCCACCTCATGAATTTGTTTCAGTGAGATAGTACATGCGGAATAGTACCTGCAGTGCTTCACCTACACAAGATTTCGATAGAACCATAATTTACTGTGTTGGTGCTGGGAATTGAACCCAGGCCCTTGTGCATGCTAAGTACACTCTGCTACTGAGCTACACCTCCAAACCTTCAATGGAGTCATTATTAAATTTTTTCCACCCAACATTTCAGAAAATAGAGCCCCCTTTTCCTCCAAATTAAATGTTTTGCCTTAAGTGTAAGAATATAGCTGAGCTTAGTATCAAACATAAAATTGAGCCCTTTCCATGTGCTCTTTTCCTCCATTTCCCCCCCACTCCAAGTTAATTGGTAGTCTTGATGCACCCATAAGTCTCATCAAATCTTCTCCTATAATATTTACTCAATTTTCCTTATGTCCTGGACAATATGGCAAATCTCTCTTCTTTCAAAATTCAGCCTGGCCATCCCTGCTGCCGGAAGTCCTCACTGCCTCTTCTCTTAACCTGACTGTCTGTGTGATTTCTGGGGCAGCCTCCTTACACCTTCAGCCTGCAGTTCATTATTTACATGTTGGTCTCTCTCTGGGGGAAGAGTTGTAGCGAGGATTCATAAATCATACACGCAGGAGTGGACTAGATGATGTTTAACATCCACCTCGGAGCATTAAAAAAGATAACGCATGTAAATAGCTTTGCACGACGACCAGCAGTAGTGAGTGGTCAATAGTAATTATTATGATGATGATTTGCAGTGAAACCGATAGTATTAATCTGTCATAGTATGAAATGAGTAAGCCGATGAAGTATAGTAATTATCTTTACGAATGCTATTATGGTCTGGAATATTATAGGCCGATACTCCAGGGCTTTGGAATATCAAAGATTGCTTCCTTTGCAATCTTGAATCTTCTGAGATTCTGAGATTGGGAAGAAACACTCTAGGCCTTGATATGTTGTTTTTCCTAACCCATCTGTCCAGAGAAATACTTTGCAGCTTGAAATGAGAAATTATAATTCTAACTTTCTTTGCCAGGGAATAATAAATTAAAGAAAATGCTGAGAAAAAATATGTTTCTCAGATATAAATTGCTAACATTTGAAAATGTACTGCTTAATTTTCTAAGTACTCAAATACGTAGTGTTCTGCAAAGTTTAATGTGGAGTAAAAAAACACCATGGTTAGCAACGTGGTGAATCACACACCTGCCTATTGTAGTCCAGATTTTGTGGAAGCAACATTAAGATTTTGTGGTTTTAAGAAATTCATTATTCTGACCAATGAAAACTGCACTTTTGGCTCCAGTCATGTATATTTTTTTCTGTAAATATTTTATTTTTGAGTGCTAAGTGTGAAGGGGAGAACAGGCTCTGGAAAACCTGTGCTTCTCTAGAGCCAGATCAAACAGGGATACTGAAGGGGAAAGTGGGTATTGTAAGAAATGCAATTTCGCTGAGTGACCTGTAGCTTTGAGCTCAGGAGTTTTGTATGGAAGGGGGCTGGCAGGCAGGGAGGCTTGCCTAAGAAGGCAGGTTTGACAGAAAATAATGCCTCCACTGATTTCCAAAAAAGGACCTGTTGTGTTCCAACCTAGTTGACTTCGTGGCTGTGTTCATTAGGAGGGGCTTGCATGCACGCTGAGGTTTGTTCTGGCCCAGTTCATTCCAGTTAAGTTGGGTTTGCAGAGGGATCACTGTTCTGTGACTTGCTATTGATAATAACTAGTCCTCTCCTCAGAAGAAAGGTTTTGGAACAAGGTCTCTGTGCTTGCACTAATTCCAGATTCCTTATGTGGTGTCACAGCTATTGGGTTCCACCCTTACCCTTGGCTTAAACCAGTCATCTACCCTTATTTCCTTTTGCTCCACTTTCCTCTTAATTCACCTGTGTCTTCTTATTTCCTTCTAAAAACATTATTTTGTTCAGACTATAGGAGCCATAGAAATCTTCAGATAAAATGAGGTAAAAACCTCATTGCTATTTGGAAAAGCTGCTGATATTCAAACACCTGTCTCTCTACTTGCGTGCACGTGTTCTGTTTCCCTTTAAATGTCCTACATCATATTATGCTGAAGCTTATTTTATGCAGCTCTTGGAAACTGATTTTAAATAAGGTATGGAACTCCGAACAGGTAGGACAACCGATAATAAAATAGAAGCACTGAAGTTCCTCAAATGTGATTCTTCTAAAAATAGGAATGTTTCTGGTACAATTGGATGTATAGGCTCTGGAGTAAGGCTTCCCATGTAATATTCTGACTTTGCTGTTTCCATCTACACAATTTTGCACAATTCCTATTTCTTCTTTGATCTTTTTCCCTGCCTACAGTACTTATAATGTACTTACACAAGAAAAGGCTACACACTGTTTCATAGAGTACCTGGTCTATGTCAAGCACCCTGGAAATACTAGCTCATTCCATTTCTCAGCACAAGGTTGACTCCTTTCATTTCACTGAGTTCACTGCCCCTACCCACGCCCTGCCAGGGTCCTATCCATGAAAATTATGTGTCATCTTCACCCTTTTCTTCACTACCTCACTACCCAACAGTTTGCACAGTATATGGTCTTTTCCCTCATTCCAGACCAGCTAGAAAAAATGTGAGGCAACTTCAAACCCACACACATCCTGATTACACCACTGATCGAGCTGTGTGACTTGCGGTAAGGCAATCACCTCCTATCAGCTTAATTCTAATTCTTTCATCTACAAAAGGAGAGTAACAGCTGCATATATCTAAACTACCCTGTCTTCTTTGAAAATCCAAAATGGAAGGGTGCTCACAAATTACTGCATTGCCTGATGCTCAGCAAGCAATAAGGGCTGCATAAAGATCCTGGCTCATACTGTGGAACATGACGATGGTGAGAATGGATTAAAGCTGTTTAACCTTAGGGAAGAGACAAGCACTTCTGCCTTTTCCATCCTAGTCCAAACGTTGCTTTTCATATTTGAATATTGGCGGTGCATGCTTATTGAGTTTCTTTATATTCCATTCTTCCATATGCGTAACTACTAAAATAATTTTCCTGAAAAGCAAACTGAAATTTACCTCTTCTCTTTAAAAGGCTTATCAGTAACTATTAAACGGAATGCAAATTCAGTGTCTCAGCAGTCAAGACAGGCATCATTTAACCTCACGTATTTTCCTAATTGCACATCTGTTGACTCCCTAGACAGAATCTTTCCTAGCAAACATAATGAACTATAATTTATTTCTCACATGTATCTTCTGCTTGTCTTAACTTCCTGCCTGTGGCTAAACCCTTCTATTTACCCTCATGTCCCAACCTTAACCATACACCTTCAATTTTTGTTAAAACATCCATTTATTTATATAATATTGAAGTTTATCTCTATGCAGAGTATAGAAATTATATTCAGAATATAATTTGTGCTCAGCACTGTACTAAGTACTGATATTCAATAAGGAGACAGGAGACAACTGAGCATAATCTTGGCCTTATGACTCATTCTCTCTGTCTCTCTCTCTCTCTCGCTGTCTCTATCGTGTGTGTGTCCACTCCTTTGGCATTTACATATCCAGGCTCATTTGTTAATATACATTGTGTTACCTTCAAAGATAACATAATGCCTGGCACCTAATTATACTTTAAAAGAGATGGTTGTTGATCCGATTGTTGAAATAGTTTTCCAACATAGTAAGGAGCAATAGGGTAAGTTGATTACCTTCTATTAGTAAATTTCACATCTTGCTTCCAAGATTTCATCAGTTGGACAAAAATGGAGTTAAACATTGAACATTGAGATAGAATTCAATACAGAATTCCAAGTATTTTTTAAATGATCTATATTGCTCTGTAATATATTAGTATGTCATTCTACAAGATGATAGAAGAAATATTGATAACCAGTTACTCGTAGGTTAAGTATGAACAACAAAATGCAATTTTTATAATAAAGTTACATAGTTTATCCAAAAGGTATTTTATCTAAGCATTATGTGTTTTTATCTAAGTAATATTAGTCAATCCAATCCTTAAATTATTATGACTTTTTAAAAAGTAGAATGTTCATATTATTTACCTCCTATATATAGAAATTTCTTCTCACATTTGACACTTTGCAAAAGTGTCTTTATGATAACTTTTTAATGCAACCTTTTTGAAAATAGTTACCTAGGAAACAACAGAATAGGTTATGTGTGTTTCACTTAGACTTAAAATTAAAAAGTATGCCACCAGTTATAAATATAATTCTTCGGAGTCTCTCCCTTCCAAAATGTGAGTGTTTTTCTTTGACTTTTTCTTCAACTTTTGAAGCAGTTGGCTCCTGCATTAGGCAGGTACTCTGATGCATGACCCTTGCTTTATCTGACCTTTAGTACATATGTATTTCCTGCTTTGTTTGAAGTTTCTCCCTCACATCCAATGAAGCTGATTTTCAACATTCCACAACAGCTGTAAGACACTATGAATCCAGAGAGAAAAATCAATGCAATAAGAATATATGCCACCAAGAGATTTAGCTGTAGTGAGTTCATCCTTTTGAACACCTTTTAAATCCTGAAAGAAGAAGAAGAAGAAGAAGAAGAAGAAGAAGAAGAAGAAGAAGAAGAAGAAGAAGAAGAAGAAGAAACAGCAATACAAGATGGTTTGTTCAGAGCCACAGAGTGAAATTAAACTCTGAACTATGATGTACAGTAGAGAATTAAAGAATCTTAGTGTGACTTTAAAAGTTCATTTAGTTTTATTATTTAATTAACTCTTGAATCATGATTCCACTTTCCCCCAAAATCAAAACAGGCATGTAAGGACTTCAACAAAGTAAAAGAAATTTCCCAAAATAAATCTTATTATAATAATATTTGCAGAAATTGTAAAATATGTTCGTAAGTCTCAGAGTTTTCCTTCAACTGAAATCGGTGTTAATTAAATTGAACTGTTTGATAGTCATTGCTGACGGCTACTGCGAGTATAAATGAAGGTGAATAAGACATAGTTGTACTCTTTTTTCCCCTAGAAAATCTTAGATTTTTTTTTCAGTTTTTGTTGATACATGTTTGCAGTACCTAAGGATTACATTTCTCATGAGAAGTTGGTACTTGCAGGTAACACATCTTAATCCTTTTTCTTTTTCATTCCCTCGCACCTTTTCTCTCTGCCCCCTTACTCCATCTCTGGGTCCCCTTTCCTTTTGGAAAAAAAAAAAAACTTCCTCCCCTTTTCCTGTTAAGCGAGGTTTCACTTTGCTCTTTATTTATGCTTTAAGTTTCTCATGTAAAGGAAGCCATGTGGTATTTAACCTTATGTGTCTGATTTATTTCACTTCACATAATAATCTCAAGAAGCACCCATTTTTCTGATGACTCAAATTTATCTTCCTTTATGGCAGAATAGTACTCCATTGTGTATAAATACCACATTTTCTTTATCCACTTCTATTGATGGACATGGGGGCCACTTCCAAGGCTCAGCTACTATGAATTCTGTTATGCATGTATTTCTATAATACAATTTAGCACTTTTGGGAAGGTACTTAGAAGAGCAATAGCTAGATCAGATGAAATTCATTCATAGACTAAAAATAAAAGAATGGAAAGCAATATTCCATGCAACAGAAGCCCCAACACAAGCAGGAGTAGCTATACTATTTTCAAACAAAGTGAGCTTCAACCCAAAACTGATCAGAAGAGGCAAAAAAAATAAATCACTATATATTGGTTAAGTGAACAATTCAGCAGAAGATACAATTACAAACATGTTTGTCCTGAACAACAGTACACCGATCTCCACCAAACATGACTGGATGTAAAAGATCAGATAAACATCAACACAGTTATATAGTGGGGGAATTCAATACCTCCTCTGTGACAAATAGTTTTACCCCTAAGTGGGACTCAGTCACCTAAAGACTAATGATGACATGCACAGCTTGTGTCCCCACTCTCCCTACTGCTCTTTCTACATCTTGGGTTAATCCTTTTGTCTACTCTATCATCGATTGCCACAAGACCATTACTAATCAAAATTTCATCCAATCAGTCTTCTCACTATAAAACTCTCTAGTGACTACACGTCACCGTGTGGATGAGCCTCCTACACTTAACAGAGTTGAGATCCTCTACCACCTGGCCACTACTTCCCCAAGCTCGGTTCTTGCTTTTTCCATTCCCAATCATGAAACTATTGACAGTATTTTTTCTAGTTCATCTTTGATTTTACCTGTAAACCTTTATGGTCAGTATTTCTTCAGCCTAGAATATTCTTTACCACCCACATCACTTGCTGACTGATTCTTT
>PVJX010022058.1:0-31096 GCA_004027295.1 Dolichotis patagonum | reverse complement strand
TTATAGCAGCACAATTTGTAATAGCCAGATCTTGGAAACAACCTAAGTGCCCATCAACTGAGGAATGGATAAAAAAGTTGTGGCATTTTTATACAATGGAGTACTACTCAGCTATAAAGAATGATCACATCGAGATATTTATAAATAAATGGACACGACTTGAGACCATTCTCTTAGGTGAAATAAACCAAACTCACAAGGGTAAATACCATATAATCTCCCTAATATGAGATTTGATAAGAGTATATAAGACTTTATGGTAAGCATGAGTCCCCATCTCATAGCTTCGAAGTCTTTCAAAGTTTTAAATCATCAGTTGGAATGGTGTTGTCCTGTTTTGTTTGACTATATCATACGTGATGATATGAACAGCTGTTTTGAAGAAAACATTATGACAGCTATTGCTGATTTAATATTATCCTTCTTAGAAGTCCTACCATGCTTTTTTTGTTCTACTACTGTTGGTTCTATCTACCACATTGTGTCTTATTGGAATTTGAATATGTGTGATAGTTCAAACAGATTTTTTTCTTTTTTATCAAAAATGAGATATTATAGTACCCATTGATCATTTTCTGTTATTTGGTTCAGAAAGCCCTGTAATTCTTTCACTCTATGCATGGCTTTATACTATTGTGTTATGTTTGTTATTATTGTATTTGAAACTATGCTCAACTATAGCAGAGTAAGAGATATGGTGTTAGATACTGTTGATGTCCAGTTGACTTAATGTAAAGTACTGTGTTGCCTATGTTGTCCTGTTCTGATCTGCTCTGTACTGCCCCCTTTTGTTTTATTCTCTTTCAAATAAAAAAAAAATCTTAAGGGGTAAGGGAAAGGCAGACTTTGTCACTCAGCCTGGGGGCTCCAAGGGTTGATGGAGTCCCCAGAAAATGATGCCTGAATGGCAGTGTCATTAAAAAATAAATCCTTATCCAAAGTAGGAAACAAGAGGTTGGATTTTAGGGGCATTGGCTTCTCTTTCCTCTTGGGCCAGGGAACGACGTCACCTCTCAGGGAAACTGGGTAGTCCCTGTCACCCTGAGCACTCCCACCTCTGAAGGGAGCTTCTTCCCCTCTCCGGGACAAGTGGACATTGTGGTCCAGGGGTGGCAAACCCATGTCACACGTGCTGCTGTGGGCTGTTTGTTATCATTGAAAACTCTGAAAGGTTCGCCATCGGTGAGAACAAATTCTATTATCAGTGTTTCTGCATTTGAAAAATCATCTGAATGAATTCATTATAAACGCTCTGATGCCATAGTGATGAACAGTGTCCGAGTTGGTTTTTTCTCCCTTTGGTATAATCAAAATAACATTTGGGGTGATACGACTGAAATCTCTAAAATCAATTACCATCACTTTCTTTTTGAATGCATAATCTAGTCTGTTAACTTTGCCAAACCTCATGGGACACATTTTCTCTTAATTTCAGAGTCCTGTGTGGGAAACGGTGCTATCTGCATTCGCAGTGTAGAAAGAGGTGCGGGAGTGTAGAGAAGTGTGCAGCTTTTCAAGGGCACACCGCTTACAGATTAAAACGCTCTCTGCTTGGCGGTTTCCGCCTTCCGAACTGTCCTTCCTTCGCACGGGCGTGATTTTTTTCCATCTTAGAGAACTGACTGTCTAACAAGGCGCTTTGTGTATTTTTATAAAGTATCATAGCGTGGCTGTCATGATTAGAGACGTCTGAGGTGTGTGAGGCACCAGAAGACCAAAGGTTTTATTACCCAGCCTTCCTGTTGCTGTGACACAGAGCCCAACGTCCGCAGCTTAAAGGAGGGCAGATTGGTTTACCTCACGGTTTCTGAGGATGCAGTCCACGGTCAGCCGGTCTCGTGGCAGAAGGGCCAGGCAGAGGAAGGCTGCTCAGTTCACGGTGGCCAGGAAGCAGAGCAGGGGGACAGCCCTGCAGAGGAAGGGGCCAGGCACCAGATTAGAGTCCCTCTGTCCACACCTCCATGACCCGCCCAGGAAGACCGAGGGGCGGGCTGTGCTAATCTGCGAGGTGCTTCTTAACCCAGTGAAGCTGACACACCATGATCAAGGGACCAGTGGTGACAGAGCTCTTTTGTGGGCTGCAGTAAGGACTGTGAGTAAGATGGATGGGAGGATGCATCGGGGTTTTAAGGAACAAAGTGACACGATCTAACCTGGGACTTACAAGGCCATCCTGTGTGGAGTGTGAAGAATTGAGTGGGGCAGAATGGAAACAGGCCCCTGGTTAGGGCAGTGGTGGCCCGGACTGAGGGGGTCCAGGAGGAGGCAGCCTGAAGGGTTAGTCTCGTGTGGGACTGACTTCTCCAATCAAGGTGACCGTGCTTTCTGGCTCCTTACTGTCCCTCATTAGACGGCCCCTGTGTGGGTCCTGGTCCATGAAACAGCATTACCTAGTGACAAAGCCATGGGCCTTCAGAGAGGACAGATGACTGTCCTGGTCCATGGCTACTGTCACTTGAGGCCCCTTCTGAAAGGCAGCCTGGTGCTAACTACCCTGGAGAGGAGTGACCCTGGAGGCCCAGACCATCATGGTAGACAGTGACATCCCACAGAAACATTCCCACAGAACCTCAGAGACGCCCTTCCAGGGAATTAGTGCAGGGCTCACTCTCTAATTGTACGCAGAAGCCACGTGAGAGGTGAAAGAAGCAGGACAAGTTCATCTGTCTGTTCAGCTTTCCTTACAGCTTTGCACGTCAGGGCTTGCTGCAAGACAGCCAATCCCACCTATGCTGAAAGTTTTCTTAGTTTTTTCTCCCTCATAACATCAGCCAGAGACCCTGCAGGTCTTCTGCTCATCACCATAGCTGATTCCCACCTGAGGGGACTCGTTTCTGTCCTAAGTGTTCCTCAGTTTCGAGTGCTTTAGGGGTGCCTGGTTTGAACCTTTGCAGGGTGCTGCATCATTACGTTTTAATAGTTAGTGCTAACATGTTTCCTATGGCAGAATCGATTCTTCGAACTGCGGTGTTAGGTGACACCTTTGTTTTTCTTCTACACAGGGGTATGGGGGAGCAAAGCTTAGCTCTTTATCGCTGGGCCAAGGCCAAGGGCCCATCGCGATGAAGATGTTGGAGAAGGCCATCAAAGACGGCACGTGGGTGGTCCTTCAGAACTGCCACCTGGCCACCTCTTGGATGCCGACCCTTGAGAAGGTGTGCGAGGTGAGTCGTCTCCGGCTGTCGCTGAGAACTTTGTCCAGAGGGACGGGGTGGGGGGGTGCATGCACGGTTGGGTCCCCTCACGGGCTGAGGCTCATCAGGTGGGGGCAGGAATCCTGTGATCCAGAGGGGCCCAGAGATGCAACCAAGCCCCAGGGAGCCGGGACCCAGCGTGGGGTTCTCAGCAGTAAACCAAGGCAGCGCCAGCGAGACGCCCCTCGCTCACCTGCCGCCCTCCCGCTGGCCAGCCGTGGGGGGTCAGTATGACACACGCTCCTGCCCACCCTGCTCGCGGGGTTCCCGCCACTCTTCCCCTCTCTGGTGAGCAGAAGTTTCTAGAAGAGCCCGCACTGCACAGTGCGTAAACAGACGTCCTGGCCTCGATAGCGGCAGATGCACACCGAGGATCTGTGTCCCCGGGAAACAGCCGGGACTCTAGCGCTTCCTTCTCCCTTCTTAAACAACCCATAAACATCACTCAGTAACCTAGGTAACAACAACGCACTGGCCCAACGACCCACAGAGACACCAAGTGACAGATGAGTTTGTCCTGAAGGCCTCGGGTCACCTTTTGTCTCTGTTGCTTTGCTCCCTCCTGTTCCCACCACCTTGAGCAGTGCTGGCCCGTCAGAGATGATCGATGAATGTTTATTAAACTGGTCAGCGAGCGTCGCTTCCTGCTTGGAACCCTTCAGCGGCTTCTGTGTGCGAGACATCCTTGGTCCTTTCTGCTGGAAGCTTTATCCTGGTGCCTGTCTCCTGGGGTCTCCTGACCTGCTGAACTGCCACCGGTGTCCCCAGAGGCACAAGGGACAACCTGTCTGTCCCAGGAGAGAACGAACTTGTCTCAGATCCCATGAACAGTGTGCTGAAGTGATCAGACACAGGCCAGCCAGGAAGAGAAGAAACCGTGGTTACACACACACACACACACACACACACACCCGCTGCTGTCATTAAACGATACAAACCGGGTGTGGTGGTGCACGCCTGTGATCCCAACACTCGGGAGGCGGAGGCAGGAGGTTCATTGTGAGTTCAAGACCAGCCTGGGCTACAAAGCGAGCTCAAGGCCAGCCCGAACTGCACAGTGAGACCCTTTCTCAAAAAGACAAAAAAGAAAGCTAGAAAGAATATAGAGACCTCTGCGTCCTTTTTATTCACGCCACTCCTTTGCCAAATGAGCACACAAAATGTTTTTAGTGACAAAAATGTGTAATTTGCAAGGAATGTGGACGCCTGTGACATAGACAATGGAGCGAGACTGGACAGGAAGTGGGCCAAGCGCCCAGCGTGTGACTGCGCGGCCCTGGTGGCAGGGCTGACCGAGACGCTGCGCCTCTTCTCCATCTGAGCCAGTAGAGGGCACGGTGAGGACACGGCTCTGCTGCAGAGCGCGGCGGAGCCTGGACCCTGAGGGCGGCCTTCGGAAACAGCTCCGAATGGGCGGACGCGGCCTATGTGAGGGACCTTAGTCTCACACTTGGCTGTGGCAGGAGGAGGGATGACCCGTAACCTAGCTTTGGGCGCACAGTGATTTCTGTGAACATTCCAGCAGCACGGGGGCAGCAGAGGAGCCTGGGCTGCTCTCGGCTTTACTTTGGCCAACTCCGAGCTGCTTAGCGCCTGGCTAAGCTTTGCAGCTGTAGGAGTTCGCTTCGTCCGAGAAAGACGGCACTCGGGCCTTCTCTGCGAAGCTGTGGTTGAGGAGCAGAGACAGATCTTTAGGCCTTTTCCTGGAAATGTCATCAGGGACCCCTGTATCTTACAGAAACGCTTCCTCCACCTTCTAGCCTGTCCCTTGCGTGTATGATCTTGAAATTTTAGGGGGGGAGGTCTCATTTTACCCATGTGCATCTGATTCGTTCTCTTCCAGGAGTTAAGCCCGGAATCCACGCACCCCGATTTCCGGATCTGGCTGACGAGTTACCCCTCTCCAAACTTCCCCGTGTCGGTGCTGCAGAACGGAGTCAAGATGACCAACGAAGCCCCGAAAGGGTTACGCGCTAACATCATCCGGTCGTACCTCATGGACCCCATCTCTGACCCCGAGTTCTTTGGCAGCTGCAAAAAGCCTGTTAGTCACAGTCTGACCTGTTACCTCAGCCTGGCACGCACTTCCGAGGGCCCCGGGCGACTGGGATGCGGGCGCCAAGGAAAACTGCAGATTAAATGGGACCCCCGGCTGCAGTGCAGTTGATTACTGATTATTGACTGTGCTGAAGTCAATTTTATTAATATTTTATTTTAATTTTACCACTGGCCTCATTGCTGCTCAGCTGAGATCTTCTGGGGAGATCATTAATCATGTAGCTGTCTGTTCCGAAAGTCAGCTGTTAGCCATTCCCACTCTAAACCTGCCAGGTTGGAGAATCTTGTTTCAGGATATTAACTGAGCCCTTGGCCGTTGGAGCCATATCTCTAAATTAAAATGTAGGAATATTTCCTTGCTATAACCATAGTGCGAGCCAGAATGATTCCCCTTCCTGATTGATGGGTCTTTCTCAGCACCACCAGGCAAGCAGGGAAAACACCCACAGCTTCCGTGATTAGAATTCTGCGTAAATGTCTGTGGCCTAAAATTGTTCCACAGCGGTTTCCAATAATTAAAGATGGAAGAGTTTCTTTTGAAGAGGGTTGTGAACTTCGGGAAGTGTCGCCATTGGAGAGTCACACTGTTGGTCTCTTAGTGCAGCCTCAGTGCATAGCCTGCACCCCGCCCCAAGTCATTAAACATAAAGAAGTGCTTTCATTAAAGGAAACCTTGGGCACTTAAAACAGGTCCCTAAGCTTGTAAGCTCCGCAGGCCTTGACCTGAGATTCCAAGGTCTGTCGTGCTCCTGCTCTTCGCAGTCACTGAGCCCCGAGGGTGTGCATCCCGACCCTCCACGTAGGCGGTGAGATTTCCGCCCAGGCCCCGCGGGGCACCACCCTTGGCAGAGTATAACGCCACCTCCCCTCTCTTGGATCCAGAGGTCTCACCAGCGGTCACCGAGGGTTGTAGAGGTGCAGGAAGGTAGGAAACAGTCCCAGCTCAAACCAGAACTTCAGATGCCAGGGCAGTGGCTGGCAGCTTCTCTGTCTTGACATTTTATTTGGTAACAATTTTAAACTTAGAGACACATTGCAAGATTAAAAATAGTGTAAGGAACACTGCTGTCCCTTTACCCATGGTCACCACTTGTGATAATTTACCCCCCTTTTTTTAGCATCTGTCCATCCTCTCTCACTACAGATGCAGATATGAAATAGATATGCACGTGGACAGGAGTACAGACCTATAGGTAGACTTGTCCCCCAACATCCAGAGAGGCCTGATTCCAGGGCCCTCGGAGGCCAAAATCTGCAGGTGCCCCAGTCCCTCATGTAAAATGGAATAGCATTTACATATAACACACACACACACACACTTACACACACACACATACACCGTTACATACTTTACACAATCTCTAGCTTACATGTAATACGTGCACAGGGAGAATGCTGAGAAAATAGTCATTAATGAATCATCTTGTTTAGGAAATAATGACAGGAGAAAAATCTGTTCCGCACCGATGCACTTTTTAAAAGTAATTTCAAAATATAAAATACTGGTTGAATCCACAGCAGAGGATGCGGCAGACCAGTTGTGTATTCGTCGCATACATGTGTCCATGCGTGCACACACACACACAAGCGCACGCACACAGCCATACCGCAGCAGCAGCTGAGTTAGGTATATCCTGGTCCCTCATCCTTGAGTGCTCTGGTGTGCATTTTTAATGAGCAGGAATATTGCCTTCTCTCAGGACAGTCCTTACCTCTAAGAAGGATGCACCATGACGTCTGAGCACCTTTCTGTGTCCCTGTGTCACCATTTGATGAAGTAGTGTCCTCTGGAACCTTCTCTCTGTTCACGCAAGCATCGCTCCAGATTTGATCTTGCCTTTAGTTACCGCCTCGCTGTTTCCACCTCGAGCTTTCACCCTTTCTGCAGCCTTTCTCTGTCTCTTAGAATGTGTCTCCAGTGTTTAAAATAGGACTTTGTCCATTGGGGTTTTCTGGGTGTTTTCTAAAGAGTAGATTTAGATTAGTCGTTCTTAGCCAAAACACAATGCAAGTGACACTGTGTTCTTAGGTGCACCTAGAAGCATGGGGTCTCGTCCGTCCCTCACTGGTGACACTGGTTTTGATCGCTGGACTGTGTGAGGGCAACTTCCTCCACTTCAACCGAGAGTCTGTGGAGAGAGATTTTAGGGTCATGGAAACATTTCGCTCCTGGTGAAAATCCATCTCCACCCAGCCTGAGCAGCTGTTAGTGACTTCGCCTGATCTAGTTTTCCTGTGATGGTTGCAGCCTTGGGATTCGACTCTTGACACTTGACAGTTACCATGAGCAACGACTGCCCTTTCAGTCCAGTTTAGCGATCTGTAATTGGTCTGGAATTTCTGAGGACTTTTCCCCGATGGTTTATAATTCCTTACTTAAGTCTCTTGATGTTAACATTGTTCCACATTTGATCAATGGAATGCTAAAACTGGTTTCTTTATACTTAGCACAGATCCTATTTTTTTTTTTTTAAAATGATTGTCATGAATTTTGCGAAGAGCCCGGTTTCCCACCAGTGGACGGTGGACTTATTGGCCATGTCTGGGTGTTAGCTCATGGCTACTGCATTGTCTTTGGTTGCTGAGCCTTCCTTGGAGAGGACATGGAAATGCATACGTGAAAAGAATACACATGGGTATACATGACCCAGTACACGTGTGTGTACATAACTACACTCAGGTTTTAGAGGTGGTGATTCATCCTGGCACCTCCAATTTCAGTGCCCGGGGTTCAGCCCTGCTTTCCTTAGCTCCGTGTCTGTGCATCCTTCCTTCTAACGCTGAGCGATCTGGGCTCCGACAACATCCCTGCATGTACTGGTGAGGTCAGCTCTCCAGTACGGCTTTAGAGGTTCCAGAATCAGCCCATCGAGTTTACCTTCCATTTCTCTGGCTCGATGCACGCAGGTTTCCTTTTGTCGAGTTTATGCCACCTTCAAGTGTATCCTGTGAAGGGAACGCTCGCCCCGGCCGCTCTGCCGGTGACCTGCCCTGTGTGGCAGTGGCCGCAGCCCTGGCCCCCGGGACTCCTCACCCCCTGTTGAGGCCTCCTGACCTGAGTGCATTCACGGTGACCCCTGGCTGCTGTGCCTGACCCAGGCCCGTCCACCCTCAGGCATCACGCTGGGTGCCACCCTCAGAGGGGACACGGTGACTGCCCTGCTGCAGTGACCACCCCGCCGAGGCTGCTCTGACCCCTCAGGCGTGGGTGTTGGACTTCCCCAGCCGCCCAGGCTGGGAATCCTGAGCGGCCCAATGCCTCCTCCTCACCGGCTCGGCTGGGACGGTGGCCTCCGCACACCCTTCTCCCTGGCAGGGGGACAGGTGGGCTCCCGGCATGGTAGTGACTACATCAGGGACATGTCTTGTGAGGCTCACCTTGTCGGTTTCAGGGGTGTCTAGCAGGCGGAATGACCTCTTTTGAATTTTCTTCATGGTCCAGGACTACACGTTAGAATTCGTAATTCTTTTTTCTTAAACTTTTTACAGTTTTATTAGTCTGTGTTTGCGGTACACGAAGGTCACTTTCATCACGGGGAGTTGGTGCGTGGACGTAACTCAGCTTTGCCCTCCCTGTCCTCTCCCTGCCCTCCCCACCCCTGCTGTCTCCTGGCCCCTCCCATTTGCAAAAGCTCTATCGTCTTGTTTCCTATGTCTTTTATTTTGCTCTTTACTCCTAACCTGGGATTCACATAAGAGAAACCATGCAGTATTTAAGCCTGTGTGTCCGATTTATGTCTCTTAACATTATGCTCTCAAGGTGGATCCATTTCCCTACACATGACTCAAGTGTGGCCTTCTTTATGGCAGAGTAGTATTCCATGGTGTGTAAATACTTCATTTCCTTTATCCATTCACCTGATGATAGACATGCAGGCTGCTTCCAGCACTTGGCTGTTATGAATTGTGCTGCTGTTATGGGTGTGCATGGGTGTGTGTCATATTCTTACCTTCTGATGCTTTGATTGGAACCCCAAAATCCTGTAAGGTGACATTAGGTCAGATGAACCTGTCACACTTTCTAAAACCCTGGGTATGCGCAGCAGTGTGCTGACTCAACTCGTGTTCAAATGGACGTATTTTTTTTGACAAGCTGATTTTTTAAAAAACCTAATTGTTTCAATTATGCTTAGAAGTAAATATTCTCCTATGGTATTTATAAGCTAACAAGTTTAACTACTTTCATTTTTCTATTATTTTTTATTTTATGGAAAAAAGATAAAACAGAATTTCATAACAAAGTACTAGGAGAATAACAGTGGTTACTGCATTGCATACTGTCATCTTCAAAGCAGTTACTCAGAGTACAAGAGAGGGGCATGGAAATTCGCCAGCCAGTACTAGCACGAAGCTTCCTTTGCAGTGAACCAAGAGACACTGATAGTGCAGCTTACTTGCATGTTTATCCCTTTCCCCTTCCTTCCTTTCCCCTTTCTCCCATCCTAGCTCCTTTTTCCTTTTAAACAATTTCTTCCTGTTCCACAATATCTATTGTACATTTTAGACTTTATTTACTCATATTTCAGTTTCTCACACCAGGGAGACAATGCGATGCTTACACATGCGAGTCTGATTTATTTCACTTAGAGTCTGGTCTCGAGTTGCACCCATTTACCTATAAAGGACTCACCTTTATCCTTCATTATGGCCGAGTAGTGCTCCATTGCATGAAAACACCACATCTTCTTTATTCATTCCTTGAACTTTTGTTTTGCATGCAGTGGGGTGCCAGGGGAAGTGATTCGAGACGCTGCCTTCTTGTTGCAGGAGGAATTCAGGAAATTGCTCTATGGCCTCTGCTTCTTTCATGCTTTGGTCCAAGAGCGGCGGAAGTTTGGGCCCCTGGGCTGGAACATTCCTTATGAGTTCAATGAGACGGACCTACGCATCAGCGTCCAGCAGCTGCACATGTTCCTGAACCAGTACGAGGTAGGTGACCATGGGGCGCGGCTGCCTCTGCCTGGACGTCCGCTGAGCTCCCCTGGGACAGGAGCGACAGGGCAGCCGCCAGCAGACTGTTAGTGCTTCATTACCACAGAAACCTGCATTTTATCCTGTAAGTGACACATACACACCTAGCGCGATCTGAAAGGAATCGCAGTGCGTGCATTCTGCAAAGGACTCAAGAAAACAGGAATGGGCTGCACTCCAGATTGGAAAAGAAAATCAAGCAGACCAACTGTGTCCTGTTCCGGAACATGACTTTATATCTAGAGGGCTGTCACCGTCCTTTCATGTCATGACCAGTCGTCAGGGAAGCAAACTGGTGCAGCCATCGGTGCCAACCTGATGTATAGAAAGAAGCCAGACAGACTGGTGTCACATCAGCCACTCGCTAATTCCTGTCTTCCTTCCCTCATTCGTTCATTCCCCCCACCCCACCCCACACACAGGTACACACACGTGTACACATAGCCCGTGGTAGTCTTTTCTGACACTTGTTCACTGACTGGGTTTTTAACATGTTTGCACCTTTGAAGAAATATTCGCTGAGTCAACTGAAGCCCCATAAAGATAAGGAGCTTTTTATTAAAAGTAAGTGTTCTAAAGTTTAGTAGAATTCTATTGAAATATACCTGGAAATATGTAACTCATTAAATCAGCAAAGTGTCAGCAATTTAAGCTTTTGAAACTTTTAGTGAATTATGACTTTTATAAAGACTCGTAGACAGGAAGGCATGGAATTCCATATAAAAACCAAAAAAAGGGACTCAGCAAACGAATATTGAGAGCTCAGTGGCGTATGTAAACCTATGAAAAATCTTTTATCTGAGCTTTGGTGTCTCTTGGGACAAATTCCTGTTCAGTGCTCAGTGGAACAAGCTGAGATAGTTTTCAGGTTTACAGCACTTACAATGAGGAAAACACAGATGAATAATACGTTTGATGAGTTTCTTTCTTGTAACAACAGAGAAGGAAATATGATGATACCATGATGATATATTTCACCTAAAAGGTTATACTTTTCAATATTAAAAGTAAAGTATGAGGAAATCTTCCATTTAGCAATTTGTTCTGAATACCTAGAGCATAACATGTTTTAATTTAAAGCAGTCTGTGATGATGTCAGTTAAATGTTTGCAGCTACAAAATCTAGTTTAACATCCAGAAATAATCCAGACATTAATATTATCTGTAACATCAACAGACTAAAGAGACAGCTGGCCCCTGATCATGTCAAGAGGTGCAGGAAAAGCATGTGACAAAATCCCGCGCTCATTCGTGGTTAGAAGCACACACGGAAAACCAGGAATAGGAGTTAGGGGTAGAGAGGGACTTCCTCGGTTCTACAAGAGCATCTGCAGAATTGCCATGCTAATGTCTGTGACAGCGGTGTCCAGGGGGACCAATGTCATCATGAGCAGCAGGACATCTGCCACCTACACCAGCATCCAACTGCATCTCTGGCATCACTCTCAGGGCCTCAGGGGCGAGGCGCCCAGACATTTCTACACCCCAAAACCACACTTCACCAGCCACTGCACGGAGGAGCTCTGGCCGCCTGCTTGGTCAGTGTCCTCTGAGCTGCTGCAGACGCAGCCTGAGGTCGCCTTGCTGACACCTGCTCTGCCTGCACCACCCTCCCTGCTGGGTGTGGGGTCTCACCTGGAGTCACCAGCCTGTGCCAGGGGAGACCCCCATCTGCCGGGCCTGCTGGGGGCCGAGCTGGAGAGCAAGTGAAGACGTGTGTCCCACCCTATGGCCGCCTCTGCCACTCACACCACCTCGAAATCTCATCTCCTCCCCGCCCGCATCGCCAGCCAGCTGGGCCTCAGGCCCCCACCTGGCGTCCTGCCCGTGCAGGTGAGTCTGCACCTGGGAGCTCCTGCTCTCTTTCATGTTTGTGAGATGGGCAGCGAGGGTCAGGTTCCTCCCACGTGTGGCTGGGGACCCCAGGAGGCCCGGAGATGTCCCGGTTCGGGGATGTCTGTCCTTCAGTGTTGCTCATGGGCTGTGCGCTGCTGAATTCACTGTCTGTGCGTGAGCAAATCTGACTTCAGACCCCTGACTCAGTCAACGGCCCGTTCTGCTCACTGCAACCACCTCACCCCTGTGCCGTAATCCGATGGCAACCCCTGGAGTGGAGGAACTGTGAACATCACAGCTTCGAGGTGACCACCAGAAGAAGAGGGTTAGAAAGCAGGAAGTGGATGGAAAGACCCTTAGGTAAAGTATTACTGTGTACGTATAAAATATTGCCATTTTAAACTTCTGTAAGCAACTAAACACCCTGCAAATTAAAGATAAATAAAAACTGGAGGAGACACCCGGGAGTTACCTGACAGGCTGATTCAGTATCTTTATAAAGAGCTTTTCATAAGAAAAATGTGCACCTGCAATCCCAGCTATCTAGGAGGCTGACGCAGGAGGGTTGCAAGTTCAAGGCCAGTTGGGCAACGTATCGAGACTCAGTCTCAAAAAAAAATCATTCAACAGGTGAACAGAGTAGATAGCTGTAAAACAGTTAAAAATCGATAGTCTTTAAAGAACATTTTAAAATGTCAATATAAACATTAAAATTTAACAATTTCATGTTTTGATCACCCTGTCTCAAAGTTTAAAAAAAAAGAATTATCAACTGTTTTTTCTCTAAATGATAATACACCATCCTGTTGGGAACAGTGAGAAATGGAATTCTCTATGCTACTGGCGGATACATAAATATTTATGCTCAGGATAAAAGAAAGTGTGATGTGAAAACTCAACACCGTATGTATTCACGGACATCTAAAATTCTGTATGCTGGAAAATACGATGCAAAAGGAAAAAAAGAAAACTGGAAAAGCAATTCTCATAAATTTAATAAACATCAGTTGACGGGAACTTATACAAAGACTGTTAAAACTTTAGTAGAAAAAATAAAGGAGGCCGGCGCATGGGACAGAGGCACCGAGCAGAGGGAACTGGGGACTTCACCAGTGCCCAAAACACAGTGCATCACCGCTCTGACCTATCAAAGGGCCAGCAAGTGTCAGCCTGGCTGCGACAGGAGCCACAGCCCGGTGGAGAAGCAGTGTGGCCAATTGCTTCTGTAAACTCCTATTTATTGGAAAAGAAATTGTCAGTTTCAAAGTTTTTCCATAAATTTATACATAGCTCGAAAATCATTTAAGATTTGATGAAAAACTAGATGTGAAGCTGAGAGTACGGCGAGATTCCAGCCGTCAGCACACTCGAGGGATGCAGAGGGCCCATGTGGGAACCGAGGCTGGCTGAGTGTGTGGGGTTTGCTCTGCTGGCACGCAGTCTCCACACTGACTGCTCGGAAAGGAAATAACCCAAAGAGGAGGGCGAGGCCCCGGGAGGCGGCAGCAAGTGGTGTGGCAGGGAGGTTTGCATAGCTGAGCGCACAGCTCGTGTCCTGTGCGGTGTCTGCCTCCATCGCAGGAGGGAGGCGGAAGGGCTGCAGCTCCGTGCTTGGCCCTGCGCCCGCTCTGACCCCAGTCCCGTTTCAGGAGCTGCCCTTCGACGCCCTGCGCTACATGACCGGGGAGTGCAACTACGGGGGCAGGGTGACGGACGACTGGGACCGGCGCACGCTGCGCACCATCCTGAACAAGTTCTTCTGCCCCGCGCTGGTGGCCGACGTGGACTACCAGTTTGACTCCAGTGGCATCTACTTTGTCCCTCCCGCTGGCGATGTGAGTGTGCCTGGCAGGCGGTGGGGGGGAAACGGGAGGGTGGGGAGGCCCTGTCCCCGGGGACGTGAGCACGCAGCCAGGCGGCTCAGAGCGGTGGCATTTGCAGTGCGGTTGTTCACAAGCCAGGGGCACGATGGCCTCCCGGAGCAGCGTAAACCTTGGTAACATCCGCTCTGCCCTTGTACCAAGGGGAACCAGGCCACTGGGCTCAAATGACAGGGCCGGGACCACCAGGGAGAAGTGCCGGGGAATGACACACACAGGCTGGCCGGGGCCTCTGTCCCCTGTCATCACACAGCAGGTCTCTGGGGCCAGCAGGACAGCCTCGTTGCTTCTGACGCCTGGCCGCATGTGACCGGGACTCAGACACCGCCATCCTCTGGGCGGTGTGGATGGCAGGTGTTGATCTGTAGTGAACACACACACTCCAAGGGCGACAGAAACATTTCCTGGAGGAAATCTCAGAATTTTCTTGCCAGAATTCCCTTTCTTGTGTTTAAAAACCTACTCCAGGGGGTCGGGGGTGCAGCTCAGCCGTACAGCGTCTGCCTGGCAATGCAAGGCCCTGAGTTCGAATTCTGATACCCCAAAAACAACAACGAAACTATTCCAACCGAATGTCCCAGGTCCCTTTCGCTCAAAATGTGCCCAGATTGTTTTTGAAACTTTGTCCCTGGCTGCCAGACAGCGCCAGCCTCAGTGTGCAGCCTCAGAGCCTGCGCGTTGAAAGTCTCTTCTTGGGGTGAAATCCTACGGGGGGACTGATCCCCACCTGCTGTCGCTTCACCCTCACAGCACAAGAGCTACATCGACTACACCAAGAACCTGCCGCTGACGCCCGCGCCCGAGATCTTCGGGATGAACGCCAACGCGGACATCACCAAAGCCCAGGCGGAGACGCAGCTGCTATTCGACAACATCCTTCTTACACAGGTGTGTGACCTGTGGGGGCCACCGGGCCGGTGAGATGCTGGCGTTTGGAGGGCGGGAAGTGTGTTCCAGGTGCGGTCAAGCAAGTGTATGACTACAGCAAAAGACATTACCGTGAGCCCCACACCGTCCCCCGCTCACGGCGGACACGCTCGTCCCCTTGCTCCCGCCGCTCTCCGGCACAGTTCTGGGGCCCTCTTTCTGCGGGGTCTTTCTAAGGTGTGATCAGAAACACGGGGCTGCTGCCGCCGAGCGCCACCCAAAGGAAGTGTAAAGACAGGACGCCCCGTCCTCAGCCACCTTACCCACCAGGTCTGGCACGGTGTGACTGCTGGCTCTTGCCAGTGTCAAAATGACCTGAAAGTAAACGCTTTAGACTGATTCAGGACACAGCAGCCACAGCCCAGCACGATGCCGGAGAAAGAGGACTTCCGGAACTGCGGGAGTGAGCTCCAAGCATGGGGCGGTGTCTCAGGGGCCGTTCATGGCAACATCTTTTACTGTAATACATTTTTAAAAAACTTAATCACAGTGCAGTGTTCTTCACACCTTGTATATTCCTGAAGTGGCTTTAAACAGAGTTCATGGACATAGGGATACTTTTTCCCACTAATCTGTTTTGCAACCTGTGAACTTTGGAACCTTTGAACTTTTGGAAAAGTTTACTTTTTCTTTGAACATCTCCGTCCTTCTAGGAATTCCAGTTTGTCTTTCTTGTGTAAGCCATTCCCCAGTACATTGCACTTAACATTCTTTTTAACTTTTTCCAAGTGGAAAAAAAGAATTTCAAAAATACTCAGGAAACAGAATCCATCTAGAATTTCACATATTTTTATTTTCCAGTCTCTTACTAATGTAGCAACCATTGTGTTTAATGAGTCGTCTTCAGAAAACATTCCACAGTGATTCCAGTGCACACAGAACAGCCCCTCGCATGCTCATGTTTTATGAGATTACGTGGCATCTGAAACATGAGATGGGAACAGTGACTGCAGAAAGAATGACAAGGGTGGGAGGGCCGGAGCAGCTGTGCGTGGCTGCAGCAGCAGAGAGTTCTCGCGGGCTGGGCGCATCCGAGCAGGCTCCTTCCTCCATCCCTCGGAGATTTCCTACAGAGGGGGTTCTCCTGCCTCATCCTCCCTTCAGAAGATGTGCAGGCTTGTTTTTTAATTTTTCAAAGCACATGAGTCCAATTGGCCAGAGTTTCCATAGTGACTAAAAGAAGCTGTAACAAATGAGGGTGGTGTCCAGTTTAGCGATTACCCCACCGACTGCATTCTAGCTGCTGCATTTGTGTGGCATCTCTGGTGAAGCTGATACTGGTTAACACTTGCACCACAGCTACTGTGCCTCAGCACAGAGTCCGAGGTGCATCACGCTGCCGCCCTCTTGGTAGCCCCACGAGGGCAGGACTGTTAGGAACCCACCTCACGGCTAAAAAGCAGGCATAAAAGGATTAAGTCATTTTCCCAAAGTCAGCGAGTACGTTGTGGTGCCGGACTCAGGGCCACGCGATCTGCCTCCACAGTCCGGCTCCTCAGCCTGTGTTCAGAATTGCTGCCCTGTTCTCCCCTTCTGCAGTCTAAAATTGGGGTGAGAGCTAGAGGGCAGAGGCACTGAGAAACCCAGAATTTTGGAGGTGCTGTGCTGGGCGTTAGTAATGGAAGAACCCATGAAACTCGCATTTCCAGGCCATTCCACGATGACATTTTCTAACGAGGCATAAAGCACACACTGGTAGCACTAAAATCAGTTATTGCCCAGAGGGTATAAAATTGTATGAAAAACACGAATAAGTAAATCTTTAGGAACATGCGATGCATGTACCATGCAGTAATGTGAAACAGACATGCGTGGTGACCTTGGGCTTATTGAAAGTTGATGGGGCGTCGCACTGCGGATGGAGGCAGGCTCAGCCCGAGAAGATGACTCAGACCAAGAAGGTGAGCTTATGGGGCACCTTCCCCATGTGGTGATAAGCGACCACTTCAACCCCAGATGCCCTGGGGCGGTTACCGAGTGGGTCAGCAGTGGTTCTGGGAATCACAATCAGAGGCAAAGAGACCGGAACTGCAGAGCTCAGGGTTCGGCTTAATGGTGGCCAGATCGTCAGGTGATTGTACTGAAGACAGACATTGTAGAAAGAAGAAAAAGAGGGCGGTTTTGGAGGTGTCTGTCACTCGGCAGAGGTTTTTGACTTCTACCTCAATGCCATACTCTATTTTGAATAGGGAGATCATTACCACCTGAAATATTTTTGAACTACACAGCCTAGGGTCTCTAAAAGGGGGCAATTTCATGATGGCTCTTTAAAAATAGATTTCACTTTTCTTTGATAAAAGAAAAACAACGCTTAGATGTTTCCAAATGGCAAAGATAATTGAAAGGAAAAAGCTAAGATAGACAATTCCAAATAAATAGGACTCCATTGCTCTTAATTCTTCGTGTTAGTTGGATATTACTTTAAAAGCCTGCCGCCCTACATATACCATCTTACTATGTGCGAAATAAATAAGCAGAGGTATTACATATTATTAAAATATTTTTCTGAACAATTTTTCAGTGTTAGAGGCCTGTGTTTTTATTTTTAAGTTTTGTTTTGGGTTTTCTTTTGGATACCAGGAATCGAACTCAGAACCTCACACCTGCCAAGCAGGCGCTGTGCCCCTGAGCTAAATCCCTGGCCCCCTTTAGTTTTGTTTTTATGGGGACATAGCTCTTGTTAGAAAATATGAACTTTTTAATGGGTTTATAGTACCCTATGTGCATGTCAAATACAAATCAAAATCGGCATATGATTTTTGAAATACAGTGGAATTAGATCTCACTAGTTTGGGCTAAATCTTCACTGTCTTTTCTGTTCTCTGTGATGTATTTTATATACTTAACCATATACCAAGTACCTTGGGATTCTAGTAAAGGATTTTTATATGAGCACATCTTTTTTACTAGCCCATAATTAAAACTGGTCAACATTTAATTATATTATTGTGCAACTTTAGAAGATCTTAAAGTGGCATGGGATAGGTAGAGACAAGTAAAAATTATAGTTAATATTTATGCTATAATTTATAGAATTTTTAATATGTATGGCACAGACACCAGGAAATATAAAATCTGAAAGAAGACTAACACCACTTCTTTGAACTAGAAAAACATGTTCATTCCTATTTGACGATGCTTATTTTCTACACACATACACTCATACACACAGGCACAAACACGTGCACACACACACATACATTTGTTTTAAAGAGTTTGTCTTTGTTTCCTCTTGTTGCTGGGGCAAAATATCTGACACCCAAAATGAAGAAAGGAAAGGTTTATTTAGCTCACAGTGTGTGGAAGTTTCAGTCCATGATCAGCTGGCTCCAAGGCGGGTGGCGTGGCACATGGCAACAGTTTAAGGCTGCAGAAGACAGCAAAGCAGCCAGAGCCCGGAGCACAGAAGGGGCAGAGCAAGCCTCTTTGCCCTCCTTGCACTGTGAGCAGGCTACTGCTCCGCGCCCCACACAGGTGTAGCCTCACAGTATCTTGTGCTCTCTGCTGCATGGGCTGAGGATGTTCACAAAGTAAGGATCCTGGCTCCTTGCTGAGACTCTAAGTTAAATCTTTAAACTTCTTAAGTTGACACAATGTATCAACCATAGCAGAGTTGGAGAGATTTTTCCAGAAAACATCAATTCCTTTAAAGAGTGCCACTATAAACATAAAAAGCAAAGGTGGGATGGAAATTCTCCTTCAGGGAGCGTGCATGAGTCACTGAAGTCTGTGACTTTGCCTACCTCTTGCAGCTGCAGGGAGGAGATAAGCTGATTTTCTCTGCCCTTGTGGGTCCCAGGAGAAAACTCCATCTCTGCTCTTGGCCACTGCCGTGCACCAGAGCCGTCAGCAGATCCACTTGGGCTCCCTCTCCTGGGCTCCCTCCACCCAAGTGGGCGCCTCCCTTGGCTCCTGCTTCCCCCAAACCCGCCTCACGCTGACTACACAGTTGTTTTCATTCCTTGAATAAGTCTTGTCATAAATAAAGCAGCAGGTCGGTATCCACTCTTGCAAAGCTTCCCAGCTCTTCCTGGGCCCCGAGGAAGATGTCTGAGTGACGACTTGGCTCCTTCAGTCTCGTTCTGCAGGTGCTGGTGCGAAGTCGTCGGAGAAAGTCGTAAACGAGGTGGCCGGTGACATCTTGGGGAAGCTTCCCAACAACTTCGACATCGAGGCGGCGATGAGGAGATACCCAACGACCTACAACCAGAGCATGAACACCGTCCTCGTCCAGGAAATGGGGCGCTTCAACAAGCTGCTGACGACCATCAGAGAGTCGTGCATCAATATCCAGAAGGCGATCAAGGTGAGACAATGCTGCGACACGTGGCAGTCCCGTCAGCAGGAGCGCGCGTCTGTCCCTGGGCGCTGCCGTGTGCAAGCACGGTTCTGGATTCCCCGGACAGGAAGCTGCCCCCACTCTCCAGGGCCCCCCAGATTCCAGCAGGGTAGTTAAGAAACAGGGAGCTGTGGGGGGCTGGGGACGCAGAGCACTAAGGCGTGCAGTGGAGTGAACCGGCACCCGGGCTGCGTTGGCAAGGGACTGTGGGAAACCGAGCAGACAGGATTAGGGACAGAGGTGAGGCAGGGAAGAAGCCTCGCTCCGCCAGGCCCCTCTGAGGAGCTGACCCAGGATGAGGCCATGGAGCTGAGGAGGAAGAGCGTCCTGGGATGGCGATGGGGGATCCACCAGGTGACAGCCAACCGGAGGAGCCCAGGGACCAGCCCGGAGCCCCGAAGGCAGCATGGCCACCACGAAGGTGCTAGGGTGCAGGATGGACCCATCAGGACGGCATCCTTGGCCACGGTCGGGTCTGGGACTAGGTTTTAAAACCCAAGGGGAAAGAGACAGCTTCAGAACAGCACAGCAAAGTGGTCTGTTTTCTGTTCTCCACGTTCGCGCTGACCACTTTAGAAAGGATTGAGGCATCAGGACAGAGCAGCCCGACTGGCTGTGACTGTGATGAGCAAAGCGGCTGTGTGTGGTCTTGGTCACTGAAGAGTTGCCCCGGTGACACCTGTGGGAACCATGGAGGTGTCTGGGATGATGCCTCAATACATGACCCAAAAAAGTGAAAGTTCTGGAGAAGCTGCCATTTAAAGAAGTCCAGGAATTGTGGCTGGGTTAATTTAAGATGCCTCAGACCCCATGAAGACTTGAGTATCTGGTAGATCCATGCTGTAGAGGAGGAGAGGGAAGGCGAGTTTGCAGGTAAGTTTCAGCCCGTAGCGTATGGGTAATATTTAGAAATGAAACCTGTGAATGATCTCAAATAATTTAATAGTACTGATGAGCACAGATCACTTAGAAGCATCTATTCCTCCCTTTGGACCATTTGACTCATGAATGACTTAAAATTTCCTTTTTTGCCATAGCCTTTCACTGTTCTCTTCCTATTTCTCCAATTTGGGAAAGAAAATATTTCAAAGCTAAATAGTCCTTATTTTAAAAGACCAATAATAGTGACCAAGGATCTTAAAGTTCATTTGGAACCACAAGAGACCTAGAATAGCAAAAGTAATTTTGGGCGACAAAGGCAAGGTAGGAGCATCACAATCCCTGAGTTGAAACTGTACTATGAAGCTATTGTGATAAAAACAGCATGGTATTGGCAAAATAAATAACTAAATAAATAAATGAAATACGTAAATAAAAGAGACCCAGGGATTAATGGACCAGATTAGAAGGTGCAGAAACAACTTCAAATACTTGATCTTTGACAAAGGAGCCGAACACTTTCAGCAGAAGGAAGACGGCCTCCTCAATAAATGGTGCTGGAAAAACTGACTTTCTATGTGTCAAAGATTAAAACTATACTTGTACCTGTCACCACCAACTACACTAAAATTGAATTGGATCAAAGATCTAAATATTAAAACAGAAGCACTGAATCTGCCGGAAGAGAGAACAGGCAGAACCCTTGAAGACATTGGTGTTGGCAAAGTAATGCAGACTAGTGCGTGACGAAAACAGTGTGAGAAGCAACAGGAAAAGCTGTGGTCCCCTTGCAGTTTACATGTTGACCCCTTACTTAGAAATGCATCCCTTGCGCCGGAGACCTGCTCTGTCTTTACCTCCAGGTGGGAACCCATCGTGTTGAGCGAGCAGTGTGACCGGTTGGTGGTTGGCGATGGGGTTGTGTCGCCTAGATTGACCTAGACACACTCAGTTGCTCTGTGTTTCTCCTCGACTTCCTCCTCTTCCTGGAGAGAAAGGCTGACTCAGCGCTTGGGGAGCTGAGGGAGAAAGCAGCCGTGTGGACCTCGACATGCAGTGGCCACGCATTCATCTAGCATCCCTGGACTCAGCACGATACCCCGGACCTCAGCAGAACCAGGAACCCCGACGCTAGGAGTTTTGCCTTTGTTTCCCCAGGTTTCATTCAGATAGCTGGTGTGTCCTTTCCAGGGAGCTGGTCTAAGGGCTTAACTGGGTCCCGAAATTCTTCTCGCTGAACATCATTCTCCTTTCAATAACATCTTAGGCCATTAGTGCGGAAAATATTTGAGTGTTCTTCCGTGAACTCCTAGCTGGTTCTTGGTGTCCTCTCTGCCAGCCCATCTGCCTTCTTGCTCCCGAGGTTGTGTTGTCATTTATTCCCGTTTATTTTCTGCACTGGTGACCTTATGCCAGTGTTGGGAAACCTATGGCACACATCTTGTCTTTCATTAGTCAGGTTTAATTGTAGGGTTGGCTCATTGCAATACATAAGTGGACTTTGGGTGCAGTTTGGGTGCCTGTCTCTAAAAGGTTTGCCATCATTCACTTATGCCTTTAAAGATAAACCTTCACAGGCCGTGAAGGCACAGTGCCTGCCTGGCAAGTGCAAGGTCGTGAGTTTGACTCCTGGTACCAAAAAATACATAGATAGATAGATGATAGATAGATGATAGATAGATATAGATAGATATAGATATAGATATAGATATAGATATAGATATAGATATAGATATATAGATATAGATATATACACACCTTTACTATCGTTTCATTGGGCTTTTGGAAAAAAAAGTAAAAAAATATCCATTCTTTGTCCATAAAATTTACTCTAAAATCTCCACATGTTAACTTGAATAATGTTTTTGATTATAGGAAAAATAGAAACGATGATAACAAGTGGCCTGATTTGTAACACCCCCAAAATTCCACAATGTGGGCACCAGTGATTCACAGTGGTCTTCACTATTGAATTCCAGAATATTTTCAGCTTTCAAAGCATGTCACGTAATGTCCCTGAGTGGTCACTCATCACTATGACTTTAAGCAGGCAGACAGGAAATGTATTACTCACCCACTTGATAGGCAGGAAAGTGAAGTCACAGTAAGACTGTGGTCTGGTGGTGAGTAGCCAAGGGTCGGCCGATAGGTTCCATTAAAGTTCGCTTCCAGGAAAACTTTGTGTTTTCTGGGATAGTTCAGAGACTCCACGTGTTTCTAGTGAGCAAAGAGAACGAACGCTTGCACTCTGTGGAACAGGATAACCGCGAAGAGCCGCGTGGGTGAGGGCTGTGCCTAAGCCACGCTGTCGCGCTAACCCACGCTCAATGCCTTTCAGGGGCTGGTGGTGATGTCCACGGACCTTGAGGAAGTCGTCAGCAGCATTCTGAACGTCAAAATTCCGGGAATGTGGATGGGGAAATCCTACCCAAGCCTCAAACCCCTGGGCAGCTACGTGAATGACTTCCTTTCGAGACTAAAATTCTTGCAGGTAATCTTACCCGCAGCAGGTGGTGAGGTGGAGGGTCAGGTTACTGGGGTACAAGTGGAGAGCCTGCCTGGAACCTCCTTTAGGAGCAGGGAGTCGGACTTCCCATGGCATCGGAGGGGAAGGAAACGTCTGGCATACTGATCTCAATTAAATATTTAACATTAAAACAGTCCAGCATAGCAGAGTATCCTGACGGCCAGCAGGCTACCAGCAAGGTGTCCCCATGCTCATGCCCCACTGCCTTCTAGACAGGACATCACTGGACACTGTTTCAGTCTGAGATGGAAGTGACCGATTGTCTTGGGAATGCCACATGGGCACAAGCCTGCCTCCTCTGCACCTGGCAGTGCTGGTGCTTGACTGTGTTCTTAGTAGCACTTACTAGTCACTTAGTTTCCTGTATATTCTATGTAAGGCATCAGAAGCTGGGGGCAACTGCTACGCGGGTAAAATGACTGAACTCCTCTTCCATAATACAGGCCGTCGCTTGTAGGAGATGGAGATACAGAGGGTGTAAGATTATTCTAGAAAGATGAGCCTCTGCCTTGGGCTTTTACAGGGAAGCCTTTTCAAGTGCATTTCTTCTGGCGTCTCTAGTTTTCCCTTCAGTTAAATCGCTGCTTAACTAGCTCGTGATTAGAATGCATGTCAGATAGGTAATGCACACAGCCTGCTCTGTCTCAGTGCCTTAAGCTCTCACGGCCCTGCGTGTTTCAGAAGTTCTAGCACAGTGTTGTGTTTCCCTGTTGGATTTCATTGTGTTTTGGGGAGGGAAAAACTTCCAGAAGGATATTCTACTGAGTGCTAGCAATTAATTCGAGAGAGAGAAAAAAATTGAGAACAGCTCCCACACGCCCAGCGCCTGTGGGTGCGTTTCAGCTCACCTCTGTAACCCACGGACCGCGCAGCAGCGCCCAGCGGGCGGGGGCTGTGGTTGGAGCATTTTTTGAGGGACCACTGGGCATGCGTAAAGCAGGCCTTTCCGGGTGTATCCACATGTACGTGACTCCTAAACTGGTGGCAGGTCAGAAGTGTTCCTTAGTGCTTTTGCAAACCTCTAGGGCACAGCTTCTTGGTCCTAGGGCTCCTTCACTGGTTTCCCTGGGAGACGAGCAGAGGGTTTGGGGACACAGCGTCGTGGGCAGGGCTACTTTCCAACCCCAAAAGGCGCTGATGGCCGCGCCGTGTCCCATCCCTGCAGCAGTGGTACGAGTCCGGGCCGCCCCCCGTCTTCTGGCTGTCGGGCTTCTTCTTCACCCAAGCCTTCCTGACCGGCGCCCAGCAGAACTACGCCAGGAAGCACACCATTCCCATCGATCTCCTGGGGTTTGACTACGAAGTGCTGGAGGACAAGGAGTACAAGCAGGGGCCCGAGGACGGTGAGCGCACGCGCGGCTCTGGCTTGCTGGGCCCGGGTGTGCAAAGGGTGGTGGGCGTGCATGGTCCGATGGCTGGGGGGGTGTCTTCATGGTGAGGGAAGGAAGGAATGATAAGGCAAACGGAGGCAGGAAATGAGACAGCAGGTGAGTCTGGAAGGAGAGTGTGTGTCTCTTGTAGTAAAATTCTGTAAAGTTAAAAATTATTTCTAATAAGAAAGTATGAGAAAAAGAAAAGAAAGGAAATGTTTCTGTAAGTAAGGAGGGGAGGGGAATGGGGAAAAAAAGAATCAGGTTATATGACGTACAGGTACAAATTCCCATAATGAATGTGATCATTATGTGTCCCTAAAAGGTACCAATAAACTTAATTAATAAAACAAGAAAGAAAAGAAAGAATATGAAATTAATGGTATGTGGGATAATCGACCGTAATCTTGCGTCGGCCACGGGGACTCTGTGATGCAGAATTGAAGAGAAGGAGGCTTTCGCTAGGCCCGGGCTGTAGTCTCTCCTGTTCTAAATATCCGGGCATCGTTCTAAATGTCCACTCACTTCCAAGCCTTTGTTTCGTGTTTGCCAGGCTGACCTTGAGGCAATCGTTCTTTCCTTCATTGATTATCTCTTCAACCCTTTATGAATACCCAGATGTCTTGTTTCAGCCTGAGTGGGCAGGACCACTGCTTTAAACAGTATGATTTTTCAAATGCTGTGGATTCCTGGGTTTTACCCAAAGGTTGCAGACCTGGAATGAGTGGTGCGTCTGAACGACGGTTAACACAGCTCGCTCTCCTTGAAGACCCCTCTGCTTCCTCGGGGACCTGCACCGCTGAGCGCCAATTCCCTGCTCACCCTTCTAGGAAAGCAACAGGGAACAATTTCAGGTCTTGTCCCTCAGCTAATTCATGCGCCAGTGGGGGTTACTGGCAAATAATAAGTAATCTCGATGGCGTTTGATGTGCACATTAGTGTGCTAAAGCAGCTTTGCTTTACATTGATTGCCACAGGTCTCAAGGGGCTTTGTAATGTGAAGCAGTTCTGCTGCTGCTCCCCCGGGAAAGCTGTTGTCCCACTCTCAGACGACCTCTGTCGCCCTCTTTGACCTTGTCTGCACCCTCTCACCTCATCCTTCATTACAAAAACCACCAGCTATCAGAAGCGAGCAGATAGCACCACCAAATCCATAAGCGGTCAACGCCGGCACCCCTGGGAATCCACGTCCCATTTCTCTTCTCATGTTTAGGGCTTTCCTTCTTGAATTGTGCCTCTTCTTTCCAGAATCAACAACATCTCTCCCAGGACTGGGTGACTCCTAACCATGCATGCCTTAAAGGACCCCTCAGCTTAACCCTTGACACACAATTCCAACTCTCTTGTCATCCATGACCCCTCAGTGACTCCCCTTTGGAGCAAACTCTCCCCCCGCCCCGCCGAAAGAGTTGTCTTTACCTGCTGCCTCTGAGCTCTTGCCGCCTGTTTCCTGTCTGCCTTTCGTCTGCTGGAGGCTGCGATGCTCTTTGGTGTTACTGACGGCTTCCAGGCTGAAAAGTCTCATTGATTTCCTGCAGTCTTCATCATAACCTCGAAGTCATTTTTACCAGGTGCCAACTTTGTCTGCGGACACGTTCTTCCCTCTAGTGTCAGCTTCTCCCGATTTTCCGTATTGCCCCCATCCGTGCTTCTTCACTGGCAAATGCTCCCCTGCTTACTGGAGTCTCAGTTCCGGGACTGGTTCTCTTTTCTGATTGCATCTTCTCTCCATGTGACCTCATCCTTCTGGGGGTCTTTCAGCATCTCGCTGATGTCCTCCGGTCTCCCAGTGCAGATCTCTGCTCTGCAGTGCACAGGGCTCTCTCCAGCTGCTGGGCATCTCCTGAATATGTAAAACTTACAGTTTCAATCGGTGGCATCACCATCCAGCCAGAAACCCGTGGCTTCTTCCTTCTTCTGCTCCCTTTACATCAAATGTGCTGACCCCCAAACCCTGCTGCCACTGCCATTTCTGTCTGGCATCCCCAACAGTGTCATGACCGAATGACAATCCTTAATCCTATACAGAAACTACACAATCTTTTTAAAAAAATATAAATAGATCAGGTCAGCCCTTAGACTACATTGAAAAATCAGACAACTAAGTATCGGGGACCTGGGCAAGATCCCCAACTGCCTGTATGAGGGGAATGGCGAAGAATAAACTGAGAAACAGACGCAAATGTAGAAATGCATGATGGGGGCTGGGAGGTCAGTGCCTCAGGACGGCAGAGACCCAGACCCTCCAAACTAGCCACTCTTTATTGGTGTGGACAATGCAGTGGGTGTCTGCAATGATGGGAGGGGCTAGTGGAGGGGTCAGAGGTCAGTGACACTGCAGGAAACAAATAATCCCAGGATGACTGAGGAGGGCGGAGATGATCTTATGCTAAGCAGGACCTTGCTCCCGAGTCTTCTTTTCCATCTCAGTAGTCTCAGTGGGTGGGAGAGGACGGTCCATCCCAAGAGCTAACAGGAAGGCTCGGAAGGGTGATCCTGTACCCCTCAGCCCCCATCTGTCCCTCAGGGAAGGGTGAAGAAGCAGCCATTGTGACCTTGTGGTGCCCCGTAACTAAGTAAGCTATTAGTGGCCTTTTCCCCTTTGCAGTTAGACACAGGCCCTTGCCCTGACCAGTAGGTCAGGCACCTGCTGGCCACCATCCTCTCGTGGCAGTCCAGATGTCCCCTCGCCTTGCCCTGCCACCATCGGCTCGCATTGATCTCCTGCTGCTCCTAAGCCCAGACTCGTGTCTCAGACACTCTGCCCCTTCTCGTACCATCTTAAGAAATGCTAGGTCACCAGAAAACGACTCGCACGGACTTCCGTCTGTGGAAGCCCTCTCGCCCCCATTAGCCTCTCTTGCTGCTCCGCTCTCTAATTTCTGCATTTTACATCTCCTTCTTCAGCGCATTCAACGCGCGCACGGGAGGATTCTCTCTTTCTATAAGCTTTCCCCACATCACCGCGATAGAAGGCAGAAGGCAGCATTTGGTTGAAGTCTGGGCAGAACCCACGATGACTCTCAGTTATTAATTTTTGGACTCAGCTAAAAGATTGAATTTCTAAAAGAATTGCATAGAGTCTATAAACTAGGAATTACCCACGATCAGAGCACCGGATTCCCCACCATTGCACGCTGAACTTAAACCCTGTACCCACAAGTTTTTATGTTATTTTACAGCGGTCTGGAATAGTTGATAATCCTCTTTACAGTGGTTTAATAATTTAACCCATACCTGCCTTCATTAAAGAAGGCATTAATATCCAGAATTACCCTGAAAATAGTGGAGTAAGACACGTAACACAACTTATTTAATGATCAGCAAAGACAAATGGTTTTCCAATATTGTCCTGTAAAGCATAACCATCTGCTAGAGAAACCACTGTACTGGTTATCAGCGTGTTGGCTGAGGGCTGATAGATAATTGCTGATAGATCCTTGCTAAATCATGAATTTTATTACTTTATGCACACACAAACACACACAGACATTCTCACCCAAAAACTAGCTTATGTGTCTTTCCTTACCATTTACGTAATTATCAGAAAGACAGACTGCACAAAATGATTTGGAGAAATGAGGATCCCTTTCTCGGGGGACCCTAATAGAGGGGACACCGTTACCTGCCCAAGACAGCCATGGGCTAGAAGCGCAGTGTCTGTCTTTCCAGCCTTGCCCCTACTCCGGTCTCTGTCCGCCACACACACTTGAACACCTGCGTGTTTCTGGCTGCTAAGATGAAGTTCAAACATAATCGCAAACCGTGCAGTACAAGCTGTAATGCCACTGTGGGTTTATGCAGTGCACGGTGCCGGGTACTCCTGGGCGACTCAGTCATCAGTCCAGAGCCCTCGGGGCGGAAGGGAGGCGGGAGACAGTGGCCAGGCAGGGCCTGGGGGACCGGAGGGAGTCAGCAGGAGGCAGAGGTGCATCTCTCCTCTTGGGAAGGTTGCGTCTCATGGGACCCGGGGTCACCGCTGTTTCACGGCTTGGCTTAACCAGAGCTGTAACTTTGGCAGCTGCTGAACAAATGCTTGGGCCATCAATAAAACCGAAATTTAATTCCAAATGTACTTTGTCAGTTCAGACCCATCGGAGAGAAAGGGCAGGTTTTCCCAGAGTCCACTGTTCAGCCACCCACTTAAGTGGCCACTCACAAGTGTCCCCAAGCCAAAGGGTGCTAATGGCGGCCATACTGCCCAGCACAGGGATGGGGATGGGACGGTGCCATCCCACCGAGAGCACAGCTCTGACACTTCGCCAGGGTCGGCTAACAGGTTCTCAAGCTGCCCAGAGCAGGTGTGGAGGGACTGCAAAGGGTTTCCAAGATGTTCTCCAGTGGCAAAACAGGTTCTGAGGTTCAGTGAACTGGTCGGGGCCACATAGCCAATGAGGAGTGAGCACTTCCGGCTCTGTAACTTCCGTATTGCTTGCCATCATGTCTACACAACTGCAGTGAGCATCTTTATGTGCAGATACCTGTATTCACCCCACCAGGCTTCGCAGGTGCAGGGAGTCAGAGACAGTGGCCCTGTGTGATTGATTCCCTAATGCACACTACTTTTTATTGTTTGTTTGTTTTGAGACAGGGTCTTGCTATGCAGTTCATGCTGGCTTGAACTCACTTTGTAGCCCCAGCTGGCCCTGAACTCTCTGTGAGCCTCCTGCCTCAGCCTCCTGATCACAGGTGTGCACCCCCACACCCAGCCCACGTGTTCCTCTTTAACTGCTGGCGTGTGACATGCATTCCAGAGAGCTCACCTGTGCCGTCCCGCATTACACAGACCAAGGAGCGCTCCCGGCAGTGGGAGAAAGTCGAAGAGGGTGGGACACATTGACTTGCAGGACATCAGGTCTGCAGAGGAGCGTTTGCTTCCAGCAGTCACTGGGGCCAGTATTTACTTGAAGAACGTTGCTGATTTCATGGCTTCCCATAGCACGATTATAATCATCGGTCATCTAAGAAGATAAATCTTGTAAAGATTTATACCGTAGAGGAGTTTAAAATTCCCTTCCGCTGTGGTCTTCCATGTGTAATTTTACCGTCACATTGTTCTACAAGGCTCAGTGCAGATGTCTTGAAATACGGATGCTGAAACACCCAGAGATCGCTCCTGCTTCAGGACGAGCCTCAGACTCTTACCGCCTGCCTAGTAGTCACAGGTGGGGACTTCAGGTCCTCAGTGCAATCAGATACGCACACTGAAGGCGTTCCGTTAACTTTTTTATTTCGCATTTAGGTGTCTACATTCATGGACTGTTTCTGGACGGAGCTTCCTGGAACAGGAAGATCAAGAAACTCGCAGAATCCTATCCCAAGATCCTTTACGACACAGTGCCCGTGGTTAGTATCGTCTAATGATGTCTGCACGGTAGACACGCATGTGTGTGAGATGCGCCCCATGTATGTATATTCACAGCAAATCTGTTGTGCAAAGTTGCTGCCAACTTTGAGTTAGCCAGTACTGGACCATTGCTCCTGGGGAGAGAAGGGGGCTGAGTGTCCACGTCTCAGTTGATTGATATGCAGTCCAGCTTGTTTTGCTTCTGGGTTTTTTTGGGGGGAGGTGGGTTCTTTTTGGGACAGGGTCTCCCTATGGAGTCCAGGCTGGCCTCGAACTCACTATGTAGCCCAGGCTGACCTCTAACTCAAGGCAGTCCTCCTGCCTCAGCCTCCCAAGTGCTGGGATTCCAGGCATGCGCCACAATGTCCAGCCTTCGCTTCTGTTAAAGACCTCGTTTATCTGCTCTTGATTAACTAACACGAGCTCACAGCCTTGTCACTCCCCCCAGTGGAGCTGTTGTTCTCTCTCCATCCTGCCCCTCAGAATCCCCGGACCCTAGGGGCACTCGAGCCCCTGCGTCATGCGTTTGGGTGTCAGGGTGAACCCAGCACCAAGGGGCACAAGCATGACCCCGCCGCGGCAGCCAGGGGACCGAGAGCAGGACACGGGTTCCTAACCGGCTGGGATCGCATGCCTGGGCTGCAGCCGGCTGGCAGCGTTGCGCTCTGCCCAGGGCAGTGCTGGTCTCAGGTCAGGAAGCTCAGGCCAGCAGGGAAACCTGCAGATACGGAATCCGCACACGACCACCTCTAAGGACACTGAGACGCATCACTGCGGCGTGAGGCAGTGGTTAGCACCTGTGCCGTTTGTGACAGGGTCCAGGCCGTGCTGTTCTGGTTGTAGCCCAAGGGTGAGAAATCCGCAGTGTCCCAGGACCCTTAGAAGAAGGCACTGGAGTGGAAGGTCCCAAGGACACCTCAGTGTTTGTCACCTCAGAGACACCGAGTTGTTTTGTTTTGTTTTTTCTTTTACGTGAAGAGCCAAGGAGCTTGCTGTGAGTGGGAGGTATTTTTTATAATTGAGTAGTGATTCCTTTGAATAAAGTCAGCTAGTGAGAAATGAAAATTCTCATAAGAAAGGGCTCCTCTTGGTTTAAAATGAAACACTTCCACTAGTGTTTTGAGAGTTCGTTGAGTCTGTCATGGTAGCTAATATCTGTGGAAACTGGGGCTCCCCTTCTGATAACCTGGAATGCATCATTATGTAGGGGAAACAGAGAAACCTGTGGCCTTTTTGGCTTCTTCGTAAAAATTCTGTTTTAGTGGGGCACCGTGGCGCATGCCTGTAATCGCAGCACTCGGGAGGCTGAGGCAGGAGGATCTTTGTGAGTTCAAGACCAGCCTGGGAATACAAAGTGAGCTCACAGCCAGCCTGAACTGCTTAGACAGACCCTGTCTCAAAAAGACAAAAAGTCCGTTTTGATCTGAGAAGCCTAAAAGAAGGCTTCCTAGCGGGGCCAGCCAGCCCCGTCACCTGCAGAGGGAAAAATGGGTCTGCTTAAATTCTGTGATTACGTTTATGATCATAGCTGCTTCTCCATCCTTATATTCAAGGACCGACTCACTTAAGATGGCAGGTTCCACAATAGATTGCACACTTAGCATCCTAGCAGCGGAAAATTTAAAGTCACTTTCTTAAGGCTACTGAGGATTAAAATTATAATGTGTAATTCTGCATAAAAGCTATAAACGAGGAAGGCTTTCCACCTGAGGACCCTCAGACCTGAGGGACCAAGGACAAATGCCCTCCATGGCTGGCACGAGCAGCT
>PVJX010022057.1:0-31099 GCA_004027295.1 Dolichotis patagonum | reverse complement strand
GAAAGAAAGAAAGAAAGAAAGAAAGAAAGAAAGAAAGAAAGAAATTCAATGGTAGAGCACCTTCCTTATATGTAGATGCCTTGGGTTAGGTCCCCATCTCTGAAAATGATTCAACAGTATGAAACACAAAATAGAAAATATTAAATTATACTTCATCACAAAAGTAAAATTCTCAATTCTTCAAAGAAAGCACAGTTCAAAAAAATGAAAACAATAATCAGACAGAAAATATAACGTATATCTGACACAAGAAAATATAAAGAAACTTACAACACAATAAAAAAAGGCAAAGAAATAAAAGAGGAAAAGTTTTCAGAGACAGAGAACCTAATACATGTGGTCAATTAGCTATTCACCTTAAAAGGATGAAAAAATGTGAAAAAGAGAAAGAAAGAAGTAAGATAACAACAATGGAAGGAGATAAGTAAAGTAAAAAGGAAATTTGTTCTTTCAAAAAAAGCAAAATAGCTCTTTGATCAAAATGATCAACAGAAAAATACACAAATGATGGGGATGAAATTTTTAAGAAGTACTGTATTTGTTTCATCAATAATATTATGATGCAATTGATTCTGACAGTAAAATTTACACCAAATGAAATGGCCCACAGTTACTAAAACCATCTACTATGCAGTGTAAAGAAATCAGTCCTCCTGGATGATAATGTCACAGTAATAAAAAGAACAAAGAGAGAAAAGACAACAACTGAGAGCTCAGGGGTGAACTCCAGTAGCTCTAAGGACAGAACATGTGACAAAGAAGCAGCACACTCCAGTGAAGGAACAGTGAGCAGATTTCCAGGAGACAGCCTTGTGTCTCCTAGGATGACCAACACTAAATAGGACCCCATATCCTGCTGTGACCAGAGATAAGACTCCAGTTCAGTAGATCCCTAAAATGTCAGGTAGATTCTCAAGTTTGTACATATAAAAAGAGGTCGTTCTGAAAACTACAAGTAGAGAAGTATTTCTTGAAATAAACCCCATAACCGCAAGTCATAAGTGAAAATTAATAATTTTATTACATGAAAAGTTTTCTCTTCAGTTAATGATCTATACCACTAACATATTCCTGTGAAGGTATATAAACTATTGAGATACAATGAATGATTAATATCCAAACTATTGTATCATTTTAAATTTAGTACGAAAATACAACAGACTAAGAAAATTTGATAAAATATATATTGTAGCAGAATATAGACATGGAAACCCAAATTCTAAAAATTATTTAATGAAATTTACAGTAACAGAAAACAATGGGGAAAAAAAAGCAAATGTCACTTATCACTCACTCCTACTTGACTGGCACTCATTAAAGTGCTGGACGATACCATGGATGGTCAATTCTCTAACATGGTACAAAAATACATGTGACACTCAGTTACTGCTGAAGAACTTAGGCTCCTTGTGGACAGGGAGAAAAGTGCCACTGGAGGAGAGATGGTCATTCCCCAGAGGAGCACTCAGGACCATCGGAGTTAAGAAAGACACAGAAAACTATTCCGGGGAGCCTTAAAAGCCTCCTGAGTCCAGGAGAGAGAAGCAGTCCAGGAGAGAGAAGCAGTGTAGACCACGTGGGGACCTGGCAACTCTCCAGTCCATACTGTGCAGCACACGTGTGTCCATTCATGGAGCAATGTGATGTTTGCTATGGGCTCCACAGAGCTTCATTCTAGCCATGGGCTCCAGTGTGAGAATCTACAGAACTGAAATGAAATCAGTGCTATCTCAGGGAAAAGCAGGTGAGGAGAGATCACTTACAAAAGCCAGAGCAAAAGCAATGGATAGACACCAACTTGCCTTTCCTTGACCATCCACTCAGAGCATGTCATACTGCATTTAACATGTTGGCAACTTTTTAAGATATTTCTAATGAAAACAGGCACTGAGAGAACTTCAGGTCCATAAGGCTTGGGAGACGAAATCTTCCTTTGGTGTCACCTTAATTCTGTAAACAATGTCTGGAGCAAATATAGTCACACGTAAATCTTTAGTAATGGCAAGCTGAGTGCACATAGCTCCATCGCATTTTTGTGTTTTACAGTTAGACACAGCTCCAGGTTGAGGGCAAGTGAGTGTCAGATTTTATACCAGCCTCCCCTGTGCCTCTCTAGCTTCCAAATATCACAGTGAGAACTGAGGAAATGACACAGGGTCACCTGAGTACAGCCAGGCACTCTGCACTGTACTCAGTGTGTGGACTGCAGGCTCTTTGATTCTCACAAAGAATGGGCAGAGACAAACCAGGGCAGGAAAGGATGGATTGAGAGCTGAACAGAGTCAGGACCAGGGCCTGCGATAAGTTGGGGCAGTGGCTTGCAGGCAGACAGGGTCAAGGCAGCATAGGGCTGGGCAAGTGATGGGACCTTGAGCATTTGGGTGGCTCCAGATCTCCCTCTTGTCCAGGGCACTCCAGCGAGATGCAGGTGGTATCTTGCCCTAAAGTTCTTTGCCTCTTCTGACTTCAGCTGGTTCCAAGTTGTCCTCCTCCACTTCTGACTCCTTGCTTATCCTTTAATATTTGTCTCAGCAATAACTGAAATGTCACATGTGAAAGTCACAAGATAGGAGAATGAGTTGTACCAAAAGGCAACTGTGACAAATAGCTCTATAAGAAAAGAAATCTACGAAGTCCTTTCAAACCTGAACCTGTTACCCAAAATGAAGTGACATTAGCAAGGAAAGAGTATATTAAATCCCCCCCTCAACCTCCCAAGATGCTGCTCAGTGTGCAAACCTAACCCATTGCTGCACTGGAACTATCCAAAGATGGTATATCACATAGGAAAGAGGAGACTTCAGTTTTTTGGGTCCCACAGGCTAATTGTCCTGTCCTGGTGGGTACATCTAAGGTCCCCGTGTCTCCTAACTGCATGCCCTGCAGCCAGAGGCCTGGCCCAGTCCCAAAAAAGGCCCACTGGAATTGTGCATAAGGCCTCTTTTTTCTTTTCACAAGAACAAGAAATAGAATACACTTCAATAACCAGGTTAGCCTCTCAGGGGTCCTGCACTAAGGTAAATTCATCAGTTATCCAATGAGTGCTAGTGCACTATAACTATGAGGGGAGAGGAAAATTAAGTGAGTCCCTAGAAACTAGACTAAAGGACACACTGATGAGAAAAACAAACAGTAAGTTCTTACTATGTGCATCACATGCACACAACTGAATAAGTAAGAGATACATAATGCAAAGGAATGGTCAGAACTTGAGCTTTAGAGTATGCTAAGAAGATAAATTGTTAGAGAAGAGAAAAAAGCAAAGGAAAAGGACTTTTCTTTTTTAGGTTGACAAATTACAGGAAGGCAAATATATAGGAAAGTTAATGGTAGATAAAGGGTGGTGTTTTCAAAGTTTGTTAAGAAGTTCCCTCTGGTAATAACTCCAGGCTAGAGTTTCTGGGATATCTTTGCAAATATATATCCCACTTCTAGCAAAAGGAAGAAGGTAGAAAGCATTTATTGTTTCCTATTTTCTTAATTGTTTTCAGCTCAAATAATGTCATGCTGAAATAACGTCTAGTAGGGTAATGTAATTCTTGACAATCCATGTACCATCACCCTGACTAGGAGAACTTATAACAATGGCAGCTTGGGCAATGGTTTGACCTCTTCTAGCTCCTGTTTTAGGCAGAGGTGGAGGCCCCAGCATGCCTCTGCCATCCAGTAACAGCTCTGCTTCATTCCTTCATTCTTAGAGACGTGATTTAAAAGGACCTCAATGTCAGCAAACATTAATTTTTATATCAGCTACAAAATGTAATAGTTAACAATTTTGTGGCTTCAGCCATCAACAATAAGGTCGTTTGTGCTTTGGCTGACTTCACTATTGTCCTGTCATTAGCCCATTCAGTTAAGGCCATGTAAAATCAATTGGGTTGTATTTCCCAAAATAAAATCATGTGTAGAATTAAGGTCTATTTGATCATGTCATAGTCATCACAAAGACTTCCAATGACTTCCAGTCATTCCAGAACTATCTACTGAGATGTTAAAATATTTCATGATAGCTGCCTTTAGTACAGCCTGCAGCATACCAACTACTTTCTCTTTTCCAGAATTGAGATCTCTATTGAAAATTATTTTTTACTCCTACTCTTGTTTCCATTTGAAGCCTCTCACAGTAAGCCAACCTTAGCTTTTCTCATACCTTACTTGGTGATTTCCAGGGCAAACTCACTAGGGAGACTTAGAATCTGGCAGACTCCAAGAGTATAATTCCCATTGGAAATCAATGTGTCCTTGGTTGGATAACACATTTTTTATTTTCTTGTTCTTTATAGAGTTGACAGACAACTGCAACTTTCTTTTACACTCTTGCCCCATACATGAGTCCCAATGGCTCAAACAAAGTGGGATAACTTGACCCCTTGATCTCAGGGTCATCCTAATCGTAAACCAGTCACCACCGGAAATGAAAACCCCAAGCCCATGAAGAGCGATACAGAGGACCATGTCTGGTTGTCACATTTTCTTGTTTTCCCATCACTCAAGATGACCATATGAGGGCTTTTCATAGACCAAATCCCCAATATTATTCTAATAAAGTGGAAGAATAGCAGAGAAGAAAACTGTGCCTACTAGATTCCCATATTTTCAAGCCAAGGAAACTATTCTCCTTTTCCTACTCACGAGTTACAGGCAGGAACAAAGTGGAAAGTGATAAACCTGCAAAAAGGGCCGCAGAGTACCAGAGAAGGAAGCCTTAGGGAAGGTGAAGATGTGTGAGCCAGTGGTCATGTTGTAGAAGCACACAGCTCCAGCCTCATAGTCCAGAACAACCCCCACCACCAGGGGGCGCTCACATAGCTCAAGAGCAGTAGGAGAAGAGGTCAGTGCTACATAACTGTCCTCTATATACCGTCGGATGGTCCAGAATCCAAACTCAGGCTTCTGAGTTATGTCGAGGACCAGCTTCACATTTTCCATACAAACTCCCACATCCCAAGCTAGTCGTTCGCCAACATCCACTTCAAAGAAGTGTCTTCCTGAGGAGAAGCCCTCACAGCCCAGGATATAGGAGAAAGCGGGGCGTCTCCTGTAAGAAACTTCAGGATCCTGGTGGCTGCATCCCCGAGACACTTGTCTCTGATCCTCAGACAGAGTCAGGACAGGATGAACTGTATTTGGATCCAGAGTCACATCAACTGCAAAAATGTACATAAACAAAACTAAACATTCTTTTGTTACTGAAAATAAAATTTATTTTAAATAAAATTAACCTATTTTCAAATCGAAAAATGATAACTTTGATCTGGGGGTCAAACCCAGGACTTTGGGCATGGTAGGCAAGTGCTTAGCCACTAAGCTACATCCCAAGCCTTAAGAAAGGTTCTGTACTAGTTATATGAACCAACTATACAGTGAAAATCATCAGATCTGTTCCAGAAAAAGGTAAGGAGACTCCAAAGAGCTGATTTTTGCCTAGCACTACAATTCATCGGACACAGTAATTTCCTAACAAATAGTGATAATAATAATGTCAATAATTCCATCATCTTCATCATCACCATTTCAGTCATTTGGAGTTGTCAAGCAGTAGAACTAACCAGAGTGACACAGTTCCTGTCTAGTGAAAGCCCTTTTTTTCCCTTGCTGATTTCCAAGAATTAGGGGACAGTGAAGACAAATAAAGTACTTCTCCATCTTCATTTTTTTTCCATCTTCATTTCATAACCACATGCAAGAAGAAATTGTATACTAAACAGTATAAACAATAAATCAAAATTTATATACATCTATATGCATATTAATATATAACATATCTACGTTCAAAATATGCTTATAACATATATGCCATTCATGTTATATTTTATACTATATAAATTAAAAGTCAATTTTTATAGGTTAATATAGATAGTATTATGTTTTTTGTACTGTATTTTATACAACACATCAAAACATAAAAATTTTCATATAATGTGCATCAAAGTTGGTTTTCTGTATAATACATATTATATTTTTTATCTCTGTTTTTCTATATAAAATCTGGCAGGATGATTTCATCATCAGAGGCAATGTGTAGAACAAACATGCAATATATTCAGTTGGTGCAAAACACTGACAAGAGGTATGGGAAAAGAATGTGTTTAGAAAACTTTGATAAAATCTATGAACTCTCTTCCTACCCAAGCAGGTGTTATGTGGAAGACGACTCCCCGTCCACCCAACAGCTGTCTTCACCATCAGAACTACGATTGCAACACTCTAAGACTATGATGGCAGATAAGTTTTCATTGCCTGGATTCATAATGACAGTGTATGAGCTATCACGACCTTCTCCTGAGCTCACACTGAAGAAATACTTGGCCATGTGGGCAACCATGTGAAAGGAGCCAAAGGGAGGCCTGTGGAGCTGAGGGCGGCCTCCAGCCACCAGGCAGCAAGAAGCCAGGGCCCTACATCCTGCAACCCAAGGAAAATAAATTCTGCCCGTAACCTATGAAAACAAAGGTGGATACCTTCCCTAGGGGAGTGTCCAGGTGAGAACACAGCCTGGCCTCACCTTCACTGCAACCTCCTGAGACCCTAAGCAGAGAGCCCTCACACTGTGTTCAGACTCTTGACTCACAAAGTTTGTAAGGTAATATAACTGCCTTGTTTTAAGACACTAAACATTCCTAATTTGTTGGTAACAATAGATATATAAAATAGCCAGGAAGTAACTTCAGTAAGGTCTGATTGTGTAGGCTGATAATCACAATAAAACTTTATATTTTCACAGTTGCTGTATTTTCTAATTATGGAGAAAATAATGTAGAAATCTAGCAGTCACTGATAAATGGAGCAAAGGTGGCAGGATGAACTAGAATTCACTTATTGTCATGGTTCTCACATTTTCGTGTACTGTACGAGGCAATTCCTTAAAATTTTTTAAACCATAGTACATCATGCTCATCTGTCTTTTTGCATTGCTATCAGAATCTGAAATAGTCACAAGACATATAACAGTCAGATCTACCTCCATGCTGGGGCCCCATCCTGGGCCACACACCCAGTTAACAGGACAATATTGGGTAGTAGGACCTGTGAATGCACTAATTTCTCTGACAGGAACACCCAGTGATAGGACTGGGGTGATAGGGCCACCACACAGGAGATCAAGAACTGGAAGCTTTCCATAAATGATAACATGCAGTACAGACTCAATATGGAGCACACAGGACAAGGACAGTGAGGCAGCTCTGCTGAAATAACTATGCAACTCCTGATCAAGGATGCCCAAGATCGGGCTGGGGATTTAGCTCAGTAGCATAAGCGCCTGCCTTGCAAGCTCACAGTCATGAGTTCGATCCCCGGTACCAAAAAAAGAAAAAAAAAAAAAGGATGCCCAAGATGGTATTGACTGTTCACCAATCCTCCCATAACAGCACTGAGAGAGTGCTGAGCTCTCCCTTATACCTTGATGGCGTCTTAACATCGTCTTCACATCCAAGTAAAGCTCAGCGACATCACATGTAGTCTGAACCTCCAAGGAAAAGACCTCGGGAGCCTCCAGCTTCACAGCACAAGTTCTGAAGAAAGCAGAGGCAGAGACTCCTCAGTGGTCCTCTCCATTCAGCTCTGTCCACCTGGACCCTCCCTTCCTGTGTTTACATGGTACTCACCTACTCAAGGTTTCTTTTACATCCTATAAGGAATAAAAACAAAAGGCGAGAATGTTAACCTCAACTCTCTGGGCTGTGGCATGGAGATGCTACCTCCAAACACAACTTCCCAAGAAAGAAAGAGGGGCCCAGTCTGAGACACTGTTGCAGAGACAGGAGCAATGATCTCACCAGGCTTCTGCCCACTCAGCAGGAAGCAGTGATCTCCCTGGGGAAGCCTAGGGGGAGGAGCAGTGGCCACGGGGGCATCAGCCTGGGGTTGGTTGGGACACAGGAAGGAGCTTTACTCAGACTCCTTCTGGCAAGACTGGCTCTTAGGAACCTGATAACTTGCAGAGTGAACCCATGGAGAGGTCACTTGTCACCAAGGCTGTGTGTGGTGACTGTAAATAAGCTCCTGACATTGGATCACTGAGGTGATAGCAGCCAGTGGGCCATCTTCACAGCTAAAGACCATTAATCCCACTAGTGAGGTTCCAAATGAACAGCTCCAGTAATTGGTCATTGTGGAACTATAAGACCCATCTTTGCTCCACAGCAAGGGATCTGCCTGTAGCAGATCAGAGAAAGACCCTTGTTTGGGCTGCCCCGCTGTCTCCATCTGTCATCTGGAAAAGTATTTCAGGGCAGAAACTGACATAGATCCCTGCACATAGCCAAGGGGAAAATAACTAAAGCTAACCTTTGTGTCCACTTGGCCACTCTATATTCACCCACAGGTACCACTTTTTTTTTTTTTTTGCACTGGGGATTGAATCCAAGGCCTTGCTCAGGTTAGACAACCCTCTACCACTACATGATAGCCACAATCCTTTTTAGTAAATTTTAATTTCAGAAAAAATGTCACTAAGTTATACAGGATGCCCTTACATTTATAATCATCCTACCTAAGCCTCCCAACTAGCTGGGTTTACAGAGTGATGCACAGTGCCTAAGCTACCACACTACTGCTCATGTTGGAGCAGAAGCAGGCTTTGGCCGTCTTCCCATGCTTCCTGACCATTCTCCTCCTAACAGCTCAGTCTCAGAATCCTCCTTTCCTTCTCCACAGCCTCACCTGCAGCAGGTTCTGGGCTGAGCCCTGACATTTTGCCTCCAGTTTCAGGATGTGGCTCTTGAGCTCATCGCTCTTCTGCTGCAGGTTGGCCTCGCTCTCCCTCAGTCTCTTTAGCATCTGCTCTTCTTCCTTCTCCAGCTTCCAGAGATACAACTTCTCTTCTTCATGTAGAAAAGTCTCCAGATGCTTGAAATCAGACTTGATTTTTTGTTTCCGAATCTCTATCTCCTGCTGCAGTTTAAAAAATATTGTCAAAAGTGTCACCAAACCAGGTGTCCATATATAGATGACAGATTTAAAAAATGTGGTACATAGGTAAAAGGAAGTATTACAGCCTTAAAAACAATGAAAGTTTGAGCCTTGCCACAAGAACAAACCTCAAAGACACTCTACTAAGGAAAATAAGCCAGGATCAAGCAGACGCATAGTGTTAATCTCACTAGGTACCTACGATAGTTTGTGGAGATGGAGAAGAGTACAGCATTTATAGATGATAGTAGGAAGGGAGAATGGAATTTAGTGTTTGACGAAGGACAAATATCTGGTCTGGTGTAGAGAAAATAAATCATTCTAGTATTTTATCTCAATAATCCTCTGTCCCTAAACACTAAAATGGAAAATAGTCAAATTCAGTAAATCAGATTCTTACCTTCCAATCATTTATGTGTGTTGTTACCCCCTTTGTCTGATTCATATATTCCTGTTGAAATTCATTCAAATTTCTGGCAGCTTGCTCTAGCTTTTCCTAAAAGAAAACTTGGATGAATAAAGACTATTCAATTTAATTCTTAATTAGACATTCAATGAAAATCCCAGCATCCAAGATGTGCTAAAATACCAATGAGTATTTCTTGAGTCTTCACATTTGCCAGGGAGACTGCTGAGTGCAGTATGTGCTATGATATACAGATGTTCTCACCAACCCTGAGAAAATTAGTAGAATTTTAAAATATCCTTTCTAAATTGGGGAAAAAGTGTCTCAAAAGAGATTGAATAACATACCCATGGGAGAATTCCTGGTAGGCAGTGGGACTGGGCTTCCAATATCCAGCTCTGACTGGGACCTGAACCATGTCCACTACTACAGTATGGCCAGGGACATGTTGCATATAGATATGGTGATTATCTTTAAAAAGATCTTATAAATTAGTGTGCTACACAAATATATCCAATTCTAGAGTGTTTGGTATATGTCTTAGTCATTTTCTCATTGCTGAAACATAGAACCCAGTATCTATAACTTAAAGGAAGAGAAATATAGTTCGGCTCAAGTTTTCAGCCTATATAGTTTGTAGGCTCCAGACAGAAGCACTGTGGTGGATGGGCTGAGCAAGAAGAGCAGTTCATATCATGGCAGCCAGGAAACAGAGAGAATGGGCCTGGGAGATAAAACTTTCTGGGTCACACCCCCATTGAGCCACCTTCCCCAGCCAGGTTCCTACTCCTAACACCAACTTAGGTATGGAACCTCCCCTGCACCAGCGTAGAAAGACTTAATACCTGTGCCAAGATTTTTGGCTATTTTTCAAAACAGTTTGTCATGTCTTCTTTGAAAGAATTTGAAGCAGACACCAATTATTCCTCATAATCCAAAGTTAATGAATATAATCATTATACACAAACATGTACAAATAAAAACTACACAGATGCCAGCCTTTTCCAGTGAGTCAGCACCATTTGCAGACAGCAGGAGAAGAGAACAAGAAGTCAACAAGAAGCAAAGCCCTCCCTGAGAGTTGGTGCCATGTGTGGGCCACTGTAGGGAGAACCAGATGCCAACCCCTTCCGGTGCTTGGGCTGGAAAACAAGGAGAGCCAATGTCCCCCCTACATCCCTCATAGGTGACCAGTTGATCTGGAGAAACACAGGCTACAGTGACAGCTACTTAATGCTTGCAGTGTTTAGGGTTTCACTGAACTTGCAGGCCTCAAGTTGGCAGTCTGACCATCTATCAGAGGATAACAATATGCAGTGTAGCATATATGGGGGATCTCCTTCTGAAGGTGGTAGCCATTGTTAATTCCCTATTATCTTGTTTTGAAGTCCTGTATCATTTTCACTGTTTTACTTGGCTTGGTTTTATTCTGTTTCATCTTGTTTGATTTTATTATATCTGATGGCAAGGGTAGCTATTTTAAAGATAACAAGAAATACTATGGTAGCCATTTTGAATTTACTATTATCTTGTTTTGAAGTCTTTTATTGTATTCATTCTTTTGTTTTTATTAGTTCTATTCTGTTCTGTTTTGTTTGATTTTTACTATGTCTGAAGATACCTGCAGCTATTTTGAAGACAAGAGGCATGATGGTAACCATTGTTCATTTCCTGTTATCTTGTTTTGAAGTTGTGTGTCATACTGTTTTGTTTGATTGGCTTTATTCTGTTTTATTTTACTTGGGTTTATTCTCTTTAAAATAAAAATTACCCAAAAAAAATTAAAAATAAAAACTATACAAAAAAATTAAAAGAGTTGCCTACTAATTCCTATAAACCTACAAAATGCAATTGAATAGTGCTCTTGGGAAAGGGCTCCACCTGGTTACCTTAGCAAGTATACTGCTCTGAGTATATGCCACTTGCATTCTCTTTTCTTTTCTTAATTTAGTTCCTTGTACATTTGCCAGGGAGACTGCTGAGTGCAGTATGTGCCATGACGTACAGATAGCAAACCTTGAAAAGTTAGTAGAACTTTTAAATATCCCTTTTAAATTCTGGAAAAAATGTTTAAAAATAATATACATAATGATCACATTTATCATAGGGAATATGCACCTGTGTGTGATATAACTTGATTCTGTTTTTTTCCCATTGCCCTACCTTCCCTTCAACCCTCTTCCTCTCTTTATTTACAAAAACTTTGTTTCCTTTTTTTCCTTCTTTTCTCCTTCTGTTCTCTTTCTGTTCCTCCTTCCCTCTCTCCTTAGTTCCCCTCCCCATTTGAACATTTTCTTCCTATTTCACAATATCTGTTATACATTTTGGTCCTTATTTACACTTTGAGCTTCTCACACCAGAAAAGCAATGTGGTATTTACATACATGTATCTGATTTATTTCACTTAACAGTATCTCAGGGCTGGGGATTTAGCTCAGTGGCATAGCACCTGCCTGGCAAGCGTGAGGTCATGAGTTTGACTGCTGGTACCAAAAAACAAAACAAAACAAAAAAACAAACAAACAAACAAAAAAACCCCACAGTATGGTCTCAAGGTGCATCCATTAGCTAGAAATGTCTCAAGTTTAGCCTTCTTTATGGCAGAGTAGGACCCTATTGTATAACAAAACCATACCTTTATCCATTTGTCAGTTCCAGTTTGCCCAGTATCCATGGGCATTTGGGCTGCTTCCAAGATTTAGCTATTGTGAACTGTGCCACATGCCATTCTAAACTGTACATGTTTCAATGTCCTAAATCTCCATTGCCAAGGCAGGGCCAGGCTTACATCCCTATGCATAGAAAGGAAAACCAAGGCATGAAGATGTTAAACAGATTTCCCAAACTGACCACATGGTAAGGGCCAGAGGTAGGCTTTTAACCTAAACTGTGTGCCCAAAAGTTAATAACCTTGAACTTGTGTTACTGTTCTTCCCCTACTTTCTGGGAGAGTAACTCAAATAGGACCATTCCTATTATAGGCATTAGCAGCTCCATGGAGTCCAACAAAGTGCCATGTGCACTGAGCAGGGATCAGGACTAAGGTGACCTTAGAAAAGTCAAGGAGCCTTCATGGAACCCAAGTCTGCTCCCTGGAGGAGAGAACCAGCAGCTGTGCTGGGCCTGAGCACCTCAGCTCCAGCAGGACCGGGGCGCAGGGCAGCAGACCTAAGTCAGCTCCTTCCTTCACCACCATACAGGGCTATTTTTTTAACTGTTCTTCAAGAATTTTATTTGAAACTGTTATTTTACTACTTTTATAGAAGGGACAATTTGAATTCTAACTTTGATATTCCTTGTGTTTTAGGAGTGTCTGGTCAGTAACTTTTCCCAATAGTCCTGATCCTCTACTTCCAAAGTGAAAATGCACCTATGACAGATGACACTGTGGTTAAGGGTTGAGACTTGGAACTGACACTCAGGTCCAGTTCTCTGCACATTCCCAGGAACCTGGGCCTGACTGCAGACTCACCTTGTACTCCTGACACACGTCCTCCACCCGTGCCGTGGTGTGCCCTTGGTGCTGTGGTGTCTGCTCACAGTGACTGCAGATGAGCTGGCCATCATCTTCACAGAAGAGCTGGAGCTGCTCCCCATGGGCCTCACACAGCAGCTCCTGCTCTGTCTTCTCTATCTTATCGATTAGCTCAATGAGGCTTGCTAGTTGCTTATTGTCATAGAAGGTGTTTACCTCAAATGGCTTCTCACAGAGAGGGCAGCACACAGGATGCATTATTGGCAAATTGAATCTTTTTCTTCTATGGAAATTCATGAGACAGTGTCTACAGTAGCTGTGTCCACAGCTGATGTTTACTGGGTCTGACATAACTTCCTTGCACATGGAGCAGGTGGCGATCTCTTTTACCTTTTGAATGATTGTTGTTGAGGTCATAGCTTTTCTCAAGAAGCTGCTGATATAAAAATGAAGCTGCCCAAATTTGCACAGCACCCACCTTTGCCTACGATTGGCTTCTTCCACAGGTTTTGAAATCTTCAACCTAGAGAAAAGAAACTAGTTGGAATACAGAATATACCCTGGTTTGATAATGTACGTGGTTGGCCATCTGAATGTAAATTTAGTGAGTATTTAATAAAATTTAAAATCCATTCTCTCAGTGTTTCTAGTCACATTTCAATTGCCTAATCAACATATGTGGCTGATGCCTACATGATAACCATGTCATAACTGGTGGCTCACATCTCTTATTCCAGCTACTGGAGTGGTTGATGCAGGAGGATTGCAAGTTCAAGGACCTGCTGGGCAAATGACTAGACTTTCTTATAATAAAAAATAATACAGGAAGAGCTGGCATGTAGCTCAGCGGCAGAGTGCTTGCATGACATGAATGGACCCCTAGGTTTGACTCCAAATGTCACCAAACAAACAAGCAAAGACAGCCAGGACGTAGATGTCCTGTTGTGCTGGGAAGTTCTTTGGGGCCAGTGCTGAGAGAGATGGAGAATCACAGTGAGCTTCCTTCCAGAAGTTACAGCAAGAGCCACAACTCAGTGAGGGCATGAGAACTCCTTCCCATTCTAATAACCACCACCACTTACTACCAGAATGATGTCTTTATACCTGGAGGTAACCCTCAGACAGGTGAGCAGTCTATTGGGAGGATTCCACTGAGACAGTCAAATCAGACTTCACCTTCACCTTCACCCCCTGCCCAGACTCCTTTGGAGTTTGGGAGAGGAGAAGAAAGGCACAAAATTTGGAAGGTGACTTCTCCTTTGCAGTGGTTGTGCCTAGAATGAAAAAATAGGTTTGAACTAATGTTACCAAGCAGGGCCTTTTTCTCTTATAATCAGGAACAGCCTCTTAGCACCACAAGATATTTCTTCTGTGGCTTCTATTCTTTGGCAACCACTTCCCCCAGGGTTATACTAGCTCCCTTCAGTGCTAGGGAGATTGGACTTACAAGCACCAGAGCCTCCCCTGCTTCAAGACCAAACATCTTCATCCTGCATCTCACTCACCTTATATTCTGGATCTTCTGAGATGTTGTGTGACTTCTGGTGAAAGCCTCAGCACAGGAAGGATGAGAGCTGTGAGCTGACACTCAGGCATTTCCTGAGGAATAGGGCAGGGCCCTGCTGTCAGCTGACGCTCTCTCCACCCCCACCGCACTCTCAGACACCCACCCCTGCTCCATCCTCTGCCTGGAGGACTCTGATAAGGACCTCTCTGGAAGACAACCCCCACTTGCTACCAGTCCTGTCCAGGCTGCCACTTCTTGGAGCTGAGGCAGTCAGTTACCTCAGACCTGAGAAATGAGAAGTGAAACTGAAGAGAGAGGAGAACCTGAGACTCAGAGCTAGAGAAGTTTCTCAGGTCTTTTGCCCTCAGCTTGTCCTGAAAGAGAAGGAAAACACAAGGGAAACAGCCTCTTTAAAAGGAACAAAGTACCAATTTGGGAAACTCCCTGCAGTCCCAGTGAGGGCAGTTGAGGAGTAGGAGGCCTGCAGATGGCCAGCTCATAGCTGTGAAGTGAGATCTTTCTCCATCTCAAAATCAGATCACAGATTTTTGTCACCACCCAAGGGAGAATTACTATTAAATGGGGAAAAGTGGATAACCATCTTGAAATAAGACCTTGCCATATTCCTAGCCTAGGGAAGAGGAAGCATTCATTGTAAGTGTACAAGAAATGCTTGTGTAAGAAATAAATGCATGCAATGGTTCTAGGAAGCTACTAATGAGATTTGGGACACAGCAAAGAGGGAAAATATCTTGAATTCTAGGAGCCAGGTCAGGCTCACTCCAGGCCTGTGGCCTGACTGATTGGGTGTTAATTTAATAGCTGCTCACAGTCAGTGCTGGGCAGAGGACAGAGAAGCAACTTGGACTTCGGAGGTCATAGCCCTTCTGGACCAAGAGGTCAGGCTACAAGCAAGAGTATGAAACATAATCTTCTCTTTGAGCCTTAAACAGTAGTCTTTGGAGCACTCTGCCTGCCTAGGTGCTCACAGAGCCTTCTGCCATTTTCCACATAGTGATTTGCTGCACCCTGGCAGATCCCATTGGAGCAGACCACACACAGCACAGGAAAGACTGACTCAAGAGAAACTAGCACATAGACACTGGAGCAGAAATGAGCTCCTCTATCCCAGACCTCACAATGACTCCTTGTTGATACCCTAAGTTCCAATGTTCCAGAGGAAACTCTGTACTCAGGTTTAGTTCATCCCAAATTTGCCCTATCTGCATAAGAAGGAAGACTGTGCATACAGGAAAAAGAAGGGAGGGAGAGGGAAGGAAAGGAAAGGAGGAAGGAAAAGAGAGAGAGAGAGAGAAAGAGAGAGAGAGAAAGAAAGAAAGAAGAAAGAAAGAAAGAAAGAAAGAAAGAAGAAAGAAAGAAAGAAAGAAAGAAAGAAAGAAAGAAAGAAAGAAAGAAAGAAAGAAAAGGTATGTGGGGGGGTCACACAACTACAAATAGCAGTAGGACAGTCAGAAGACCTAGCCTGTGTTAGGAGATTCCTTCACCTTGTACCTGATTCCTGTTGAATGAATGAGGAGCTTGTTCATGCAGGGAGCTCCAGGCCTTAGAAGGGGAAACGAAGCAGAGGAGTCTCTGGTCTGTGTTCCCAAAGTGAGACTAGGGTGATACAGGATCTACCAGTTGGAGGAAGTTATCAACTCCAGTGAATAAGCCTGGGCTGGTCCTGTGAGCCAAGGGTGCAAGGAACAGAGACTTGAGTAGAGAGATGGTCACCAGTGTCTCCTGAAATTGCCTTGGACTGAATGTCTCCTTGTGGGAAGAGGTGGGCCCAGCTGGCCCTTGAGCACCTTCCCTGGACTCCTTTAGGTGCTCTTCTCAACCAGCCCTCCCTGACCATCTGCTCACACCTGTGCCTTCCCTTGCTCCTGATTCTTTTCCAAAACTGACAAGGAGAAGCAAATTGAAATTGCTGACACAGAAAAGCAAACTGAAATGGACAAAGGGAAGCAAATTGAAATTTAAGCAGTAATAGTTGGAGACTTCAATACTTCATTTTCAGTAATAGATTGAGTAACTAGACAGGTTAACAATCAAGTAAGAGACTTACTAATAAATACCTGTGCTCTATAAAGCCTAAAACTAACATCTCTATAGGACATTGTATCCAACAAGAGCAAAGTACACACTTTTGTCAAGTGTACACAGAATGCTCTCCAGTACAGACCACTTATTAGGCTATAAAACAAATCTCAGTATATTCTAAAGGATTAAAATCACACAGCTTGTGTCCTCCTATCTCAGCTGAATAAAGGTAGAAATAAACAACAGAAGGAAAAGTAGAAAATTCACAAAATAACACCATATTCACAATAAAACAACATAGTCCAGAATAATCAATAGATCAAAGAAAATAAAAGCAAAAATAAAATTAGAAAATATTTTAAGGTGAATGGAAATAGGAGCCCAACATGCAAAAGTTTTTGTGAAGCAATGAAAGCAGTACTAAGAAAGAAATTTATATTTGTAAATGTCTACATCGGTGAAAATAAATGGTCTCAAATCAACAATGAATGTCCTATGAAATTAACTAGAAAAAGAGAAGAAAATTAAACTCAAAGCAAGCAAGATAGAAGATTCTTAAAAACAACAGAGAACAATAAATGCTTTGCAGAAAACCACAAAGATTTCTCATTAATACGATACAGACAAGAAAACATCACAAAAAAATCTTCATAGCAATGAAAGAACCACAGTCTTATAACAAAGGAAAAAATCTTTTACCTTGAAGGTAAAATGACTAAAATACAAGATGACAGAATATATGTCATTCATATGTGCAAGTGTTAGGATGGATTTTATCCTGCAAATGTAAGTTTTCTGTGTCATTTTAAAAGTAAACTATGTGCTTGAATAGTAACCAAAATTGCCTCTTCATCAACTGGCTCAGCATTTACCTGAAATATTGTAAAATATTTTTCTTTCTCTGACTTAAAGCAATAAAGGTCTAATCAATAGATCAGAACTGCAAAAAATGTTAAGTTAAATTCCTGAATGAGAATGGTACTGCAAGAGAAATGGCAACTGAGAAATTCAACACAGAAGTTAAAATTAGAATTATAAAGCTAAGCTTTTTCTCCAGCTTCCTTATAGGAAAGATGCATTTGTCATCCCCAGCCCTGATGTCCAAAAAGTTTCAACTGAACCAGAATTTGGATATTTCTGGGGCATTTCATGAGACCAAATGTGGCTGCATCTACAGATGCATATTTCCTGATTTTCATTTTACCCTGCCTATAACTTAGAATACTTCTGTGCTTTTTGTGAAGATTAGCTGACTTTATAGTTTGGCAAGGATGTGATTAAACATATTGTTTCCATTTTTGTAGACATTCTCATGTGTTTGATGACAGATGAACAAACAAATCCAGATAGTCAAAATCCATAATCAGACCACCACCCCTGTCCACAGTAAAAAGAATGTTAGAAATTGTGACTATGAGGATAAATAGGTGACATTTTAAAAAATGTTTCTGAAATCTCAAAGTGGCTGTTTTATCAAAAATAGTTAATAATGTAGTGTGAAGTTTGTAAAAGTAAAATATGACAGCACGAACAACAGAACAAATGTAAAGAGAAAGGGAAAGGGGAAGATGAAACAGAGAAAAAGAAAGAGGAAGGGAAATTTACTATTTTAGAGTTTTTGTAATTGAAGTATGATAAATTAATGCTGTATAGTATCAATTCTAAAGTGACTCCTAAAATTTTTAAAATGTCGAAAATGCCTTTAAAAAGGCAACAAATGAGAATAATGGAAAGTATTCAAGACAAGCATAATAGCAAAGACCTGTAATCACAGTAATCTCAAGCGTAACAGCAAAGACCTGTAATCACAGTAATCTGGGAAAATGAAGCAGGAGGATTGTAAATTCAAGGCCATCCTGCATGATTTAGTAACTATCATCTCAAATCAAAATAAATAAATAAAAATTATACTAGCAGCATAGCTCAGTGCAAGTGCCATAAATTCATTCTCGAGAACTGCAAATAAAACTATTAAAAAGAGGTACTCAAAATTTCAATACATGGGAGGCTGGGAAAGAAAATGATGAAACATGAGCAACTAGAAGAGTAATTGTAAGGTATCAATAATCCCACTTAACGTAAATAACCTAAACACTCTAATTGAAAAGCCATGGGTTGTCAGACTGAATTTAAAAAGAAAGAGACTCGAAAGACCCCACTATGTGCTGCCTAAAGGAAATCCATTTTAAATATAAAGATCCATATAACACCAATCACTTTCACTGGTAGCTTTGTTTTCAGACCCTCATATGTGGTTTCCCCTTTCTCTACTCTTGCTTCTCTTCCTCCAACTCATTCTATGTTTGATAATTTTGTCCTTTTTCTTCATTGTTCTGGAAAAATTGCTTTGGGGTCATTAAATCCAAGAATAAAAAGACTTCTTCCAGGGAAAGTTTGTGCTTGCTTTTGTCAGAGACACAAACCTCCTTAGGGGAGATGAGAAACTGTGGGTCATTCATCTGTTACTCACTAAAGACAGAACTTCTATTTTCTTGGAGATATAAAGACTTGGAAGCTGCATGTAAGGAAAAAAGGGACTCTTCATTTTGGCTGACAAATAATTTTATCAGGTTTCTCCCCCTCAGGCCCAAATTCTCTTGCCCCCTGCTGAGCCAAGAAAATATCTTGCTGTTTGCAGGGAATGTGACAGGAGAACAGGGATGCCTCTTGTCAAGCATAACACATTTGTAGAAGCTGGACCTTGTCTCAAGCCCTTCTTTCTTTTTTTTTTCCTACTAAAAACACTATAAATTGTAAACTTCTCTAAACACCATTTCAATTGCATAAAGTTTCTATGTTTTATTTTTGTTATTGTATAGTACAGAAATATTCTATAATTTTTCTTGTAAATTTTTTTAAAAATAATTATTTAGAAATGTGTTGTCTAATTTCCAATTATTTTTATTTCCTAATTACTTTCATTTATTTCTAATTCCATTGTTGTCAGAAAATACTCTATAACATTTATATTTTTTAGTGAAGAAGAATTTTTAATAACCAGTGATAAGGTCTATCATGATGAGTAGAAGCCAGAACTAGGTATACCATTCCATAAACATCAGTTAGTTTAAAGAGATGGATATATTGCAGATTTCTATCTCTACTAATACTTTATTTATTCTATCTTACTGAAAGAAGAATACTAAACTCTCCACTTGTGATTATAAATTTGTCTTTTTCCTTTAATTTTGAAGGTCTGTTCTATGACTCATACACATTTATGAGTGTTAAGTTTCCCTTTTGAACTAATCCCTTAAGATTAAAAAATATTATCTTTGATAATACTGTCTTAAATTTCACTTTAGGAGCTGAAGATGTATCACAGTGCTAGAGTGTTTGCCTAGTATCTGTGAGGACCTGAGATCCCAGCACAGCAAACAAAAGGAAATAGTTAAACTGTACTTTAGCTCTTATTATTATAGCCATGGAAGTTCTTTTTTCCTTGTGCTTGCAGAGAATATATTTTATATTTTTATTGTCAACACATTTTTCTCTTTAAAGTGTTTTATCTTTAACAAACAGAGGCTTAATTCTTACATTTTAAATTCATTCTAACAATCTTTGCCTTTCACTTAGTGTATTTATACCATCAACATTTAACATCCACATTTACTTCCCCCAACATTATACTAGCTAGTGTCTCCCATATAATATCAAGCATGAAATGTGATCATTGACACCCTTATTTCACTTCTGTTCTGGGGTTAAGGGGCAGGAGTGAAGGAAACTTTTAACAATTTACTGTTTCTTGTTATATCATTTTATTTTGTGTTTTATACTGCTTTCTTATGCATTTAAAAATTACACTTTGGATGATTATTAGGAGAATAAATTTTCCAATTCTCCTAGAAAATGCCATGACTGCATCTCTCAGTTTGCCTCCATCTTTCTTCCACATTTTACATAACCCAAACTTGGGGCACATTACTGAAAATGTTTTGTGTCACTTAATGCCTTCTTTATTTGTTAACATGTTTACTAACTCATAGTACTTATAGTTTTAGTGGTTGTGTTCATAAGGCTTTGACTTTAAAAAAAGTTTACTTTTTTGATGACTATTAAATAAATGTAAGTTTAACCTCATTTTTATAGATGATTTTAAATGACAAGGTAAAAATGTTTGTATAATTCAAATGTACAAGCACGTGTGTGCATTTTTTAAAATGTATTTGTTCACACAATGACCATTTATATCTATCAGTTGCTCTAGAGCAAACACTCAACTGGACCCTAGGGATAAATTAACTAAGAAAACAAATTCCCTATAAAGGTTTCCAGAAAGCTAAGACATGTTTAAAATAAAACAAAATATTGTAAATGAGAAGATTGAGACAAAAGGATCAAGGCCAGCCTGAGCTAGCTACATAGAGAGTTATAGGTAACCCTAAACTACTTAAGACCTTGTCTCAAAGTCCAAAACAAACAATAAAAACAAAACACACTAAATGACACAACAAGGCAAGAAAAAGAGTGCACCCAGTGCCTGTTGAGAGAACCTGGATATTGGAGAGGTGCTAACCACTGAGCTATTCACATTCTGGTGAAGCAAAAGTTCAAAACAAAGAGGTCCCAGAATTGCATATATAGTATATGAAAAGGTCCAGGGTAATAAAATATATTCCATTCACATAAATATGGTGTAGTTCCAGGACGAAGAGCTTGAAGGGCATGGAATACAGGAGCAAGACTGATTTCAAATCATTCTGGGACTAGCACAATGTACCTTCCAGCAGGACTGAAACTCCTTTCTCCCCCGTTTTTTGTACATTTGTTTTATGGGATGTGTGATGGGAAAAACATTGGAAGTGCTTGGGGAAGGTGGAGAAAAAAATTTGCCTGGCTTCCTTGTTCTAAGCTAATTCTTCTAAGAGAAAGAATGCTTCCCCACTAAATCCTTCTCCTGAGGGACTCAGATCAAGTCCAGCTCCCAAAGTGCCCATATCTGCCAGCTAAATCTGACCTTACTCAAGAGTGGTCTAAACCTAGAACCAAAATCAATTTCAGATCCGCCTCACAGCCCTCTCTGTTTCTGTACATTCAACCCCAAGCATTCCTGAATATTGTCATAGAAACACTGACCTTGGAATGTGCTACTGCCCAGCTCCTATGTGATCCCTGGGAAGTTGTAAGCTGACTGTTGAAGATGTTGGGCTTGAAGTCCAGAAAAATATCAGATTTCATTAACATCAACTTTTGGCACAGTGCAGCAAGTGAGTTGATTTTTAGAAACAAAGTCTTTTTAGAGCTTTTACAGGGCAAAAGGATCGTTCTGTAAGAAGTGAAAACTGCAATCAGTGTTGAGGTGTGTAATTGCAATATGGTGTGCTCTAAGTTTCCATGTAAGAACTCATTCATTCACTGTGGTAGGTTGATACATGTACATCACATATTTTAACACTTTCCACATCTCTTCCCCTTCTCCCCTCCCCACTTTCCATCACTTGATCCCTTTCCCATCTGCAAAATATTTATCTCCCTGTTTACCTTTATCTTTCATTTTGCTCTTTAATTTACTAATAATTTGTATTTCTCTTATAAAAGAAACCAGGCCTGAATTATTTCAATTAACTTTGGGGTTTCAAAGTTATTTTCCTACAGATAACTCAAACTTATCTTTCTTTATAGCATAGTAGTAGTATTTGCTTGTGTATAAATGCATTTTCCTTATCTATTCATTTGTTGATGAAAATATAGGTCATTTCTATGATGTTGCTTTTATGAATTGTACTGCTATGAACATGGGTATGCATATACTATCGTAGTATGTCTTTAGCTCTTTTGGAAAAACAACTACTAGCAGAATACCTGAGTCAAATGGAATTCCTAGGTTTCATTTTTTTGAGGAATTTTCATACTGATTTCCATAGGAATTGTACTAGTTTACATTCCATCAACAATATAGAAGAGTTCCTTTTTCCTTGCATCTTTCCTACCATTTGTTATTATTTGAATTCTTGATGATATTCTTTTATTCTGGGTAAGATGGAATCTCAGTGTGTTGTTTAATTTGCATTTAACTAATAGCCAGCAATATTGAACATTTCTTCATGTATTTAGTGGTCATTTGTACTTCTTCTGAGAAGTATCTATTCATTTCTGTTGTTTGTTCTTTGACTGCAGAGTGAACATTTTTTAGCTCTTTATTTTCTAGACATAAGTCTTCCTTCAGAGGTGTAGCTGACAAAATGCTTTTCTCATTCCATGGGTAGTCTTTTCATAGGTAGGGAACAACTCTTTTGGTTGTTCCCTATGCTGAGCAGAAATTTTTATTTTGACACAATCCTATTGTTGATTTTTGATGTTATTTTTTATCCAATTGGAGTGCTCTTAGAAAGTCCTTGCCTACACCTATGACTTCATTTTATCTTCCAGCAGGTTAAGGATTACTTTTAAAATATTTATGTCTTTGAAGCATTTTTATTTTATTTTACTATATAGTGAGCGGGTCTAGCTTCAGTCTTCTGTATGTGTTTTAGAGAGTTTTCCCAGCACCCTTTTAAAAGAGGTGATCTCTGCTGCGATGTATGTTTATGGCCCATTTGTCAAAGAACAAGTGGCTAAACATGTCTCGGATTGTTTCTGGAGTCTCTGTTCTTTTCCACTGATCCTCGTATCCATTTGCATGCAAATACTTTGCTGCCTTTATCCCTGTAGCTTTCTAATGTAACTTAAAATTTGGGATTGTGATGCTTCCTGCTTTCATCTGGTTATCCAAGATTGCTTTTGCTATCTTGGGTCTCTTCTGGCTTTATTTGAATTTTAGAACTATTTTCTCTAGTTCTTTTAAGAATGTTGTTGGTATTTTGATTGGTATTTCACTGCATCTATACATCAATTTTGGAAACACGCGCATTTTGACAAGGTTAATTTTGCATAGGCAGGAGCAAAGTATGTCTTTCCATTTTCCAGTGTCATTTTCAATTTCTTTTTACAGAGTGCTGCAGTTTTCACTGTAAAATTCTTTCACATCCTTAGTTATCTTAATTCCTAAGTATTTAATTCTATTTTGCTGCCATTATGAACTATATTATGTTTCTAGTTTCTTTCTTGATGGATTCACCATTATCATCTAGGAATACTATTGATATTTTTGTGTTCTGCTTCCTTGTTAAATTTGCTTATTAATTCTAGGAGCCTTTGGTGGAATTTTCAGTTCTTCTATGCAAAGAATTATGTCATCTTCAAGAAATGACATTTTGATTTCTCACTTTCTGATAAATATCCCATCTATTTGTTTCTTTTGCCTGATTGCTCTGAGTACTATATTGGACAGCAACAGTGACAGTGGACATCCTTGTCTTGCTCTTGATATTAGAGGGAAAACTTTCAGCTTTTTGGCATTTAATACAATGTTGGCCACTGATTTGTCATGAATGATTTTTATCAAATTGAGGTGAAGTCTTTCATACCTACTTCCTTCAGGTTTTTTTTTTTTAAATCAGGAATCAATGCTGAATTTTGTCAAAGGTTTTTTCTGCACCTGTCAATGTGATCACATGTTTTTTATCTTTGCTCCTGTTTACATTACATTTATTGATTTCTATATTTTGAACCATCCTTGCATGTCTAGTAAGGAACCCACTTGGTCATGTTGTATGATATTTCTGATGATTTGTTACATTCTGTTTGCCAATATTATGCTGAGGATTTTTGTATCTGTGTTCATTAGACCAACTGACATGTAGTTTTTGTTTATATTTTGCTCTTCATCTGGTTTTAGAGTCAGCCAGTGATGCTGCTTTACAGGAATGGGTTAGAAAGTACTCCTTCCCTTTCAATTTCATTAAAGAGTTTGTGGAATATTGCCATTGTATCCCCACTAAAGATCCTATGGAATTCTGTATTAAGTCCATCAGATCCTGGGTTTTTCTCAGTTGGTTGTTTTTTTTACTACTGCCTAAATATCATTGCCTATTATTAAATTGATCAGAGATTTTATGTCTCTTTGGCTCACTTTTGATAATTTATGTGTTTAGGGAACTGTCCATTTCTTCAAGAGTCTCCAATTTGTTTGAGTACAATGTTTCATAGTAGTATATTAATGATTTTCTGGATTTTGGTGATGTTCATTGTTATTTCACCATTTTTCATTTCCAGTTGCATTGGAACTTTTCCTTTCCTTCCTTTGGTAAGTTTGGCTAAGAGTGTGTCTGTTTGGCTTATTCTTTCAAAGAGCCACCTCTTCAGTTTACTGACTTTTGGTATTGTTTTTGTCTCAGTTTCACTAATTTTCCTCTGATCTTTATGATTTTCTTCCTTCAACTAAGTTTGGCTTTGTAATGTTCTTGTTTTTCTAGTATTTTGAAGTGCATCATCAAGTTATTTATTTGAGCTTGCTCTGTTTTTGTAATGTGGGTGTTAACAGCAATTAACTGCATTCTTAGGATTACTTTCACAGTGAACCATAGATTCTGATACGTTGTGCTGTCATTATCATTTGAATCTAGGAATTGCTTAGTTTCTTCCTTGATTTCTTCTGTGACTTACTGAGGGTTCAAGAATGTGTTAGTGTCCAGATGTTTGTTATCTTTTGTGGTCGATTTCTAGTTTTAAGTGCACTCTGATCTGACAGTACATGTGGGATAATTTCAATTCTGTTGTACTTATTTAAGCCGGATTTATGTACTAAATCAGGTTAATTTTGAAGAAATTTAGTGTGCTGTTGAGAAGAATGTGTATTTTGCTGCAGTGGAGTAGAACACTGCAAATTTTTATTAAATCCATTTGTTTAGAAGTGTGATTCAGCTTTGGGCCTGGAGGTGACCACTATGATGGTGTTGGCGTCTGTTTCTTTTATGTCCAGCAATGTTTATTTTATGAAGTGAATGCACCAGTATTTGGAGCATATGTATTTAAAATTGTGGTCTCTTCCTGTTGAACTGCTCCCTTAGCTAATGTATAGTGACATTTTTTGTTTCTTTTGAACTGTTTTGCTTAAGGTTTACTTTGTCTAAAATTAAAATTATTACCCCTGCTTGTTTCCAGGATCCTGGTTCAAGGAATATTGTTTTCCATCTGTTATGGTTTGTGTCTTGATGTTCCCCAAAGCCTCATGTTCTCATAGGATTTTCTTGGAGGTGGCTGAATCTAGAGTTTGTCATTGACCAGTGTTGCGATGCTGGGATTAAATGTGCTGGGATTAAGGGTGGGTGATTGCTGGACCAGTCCACTGATTAGATTGGCACCGTCCTGATCCAGGTAGACTCAATACATTACAAGTGATAGAAAGATGCTTGTCTCTCTTCCTCTCTTGCTACTTTTGTTGTCTTCCGCTTACCATGAATTGCTCTCCTCTGTGAAGCCACCCTTCCTTGGAGCCAGTTTATTATGGACTGAAACCTCTACAATCTATGAGCTAAATAAACCTTTCCTCCCTTAACTTTGAATGTCAGGTATTTTGTCTCAGCAATGAGAAAAGTATCTAAGACACCATCTTTTGAGTTTTAGTCTGTAAATTTATTTTTGATTAGATGAGTCTCTTAAACACAACAGGACACTGGGTTGTTTTTTGACCAGTCTGCCAATGTGTGTCTTTTAACTGGAAAGCTGAGGCCAGTTATATTGAGAGTTATTACTGTAAGGTACTAACTTATTCCTGTTATTTATTTTTTCTGTTGTTTAATCCCTTATTTTTGCCTTTCTGTTTAACCAACCTTGCTAGATATCTTCATTCCACCTGAAATTTGGGCTTTGTTGGCTTTGTTGCCACTGTCTAGAATGTTCTTGAGACTGACTGATTGATTGATTGATTGATTGACTCATGTACATCCTGGTTTGATGTTTATGTATCCCTTAAGATTTTATTTGTCATGGAATATTATCATTTCTCCACCAATTGTGAAAGATAGTTTTGTAACATATTTATCTGGGCTGGATATTTTTTCTTTTAGGGTTTGAAATGCTTCATTCTAAACTCCTCTGGCCTTTGGCATTTGTGTTGAAATGTCTGCTGTAATCCTAATGATCTACCTTTGTAAGTTTTTTTTTTTTTTCACTTTTCTCTGACAGCTTTATGATTCTGTCTTTGTTTTGGACTTCTGGGATTTTGGTGTTATGAGGAGCTTCTATTCTTCACTGCAGTTATTTGACACTTTGTAAACACTGATTACTTATATTTTGAGTTCTTTCCTCATACTTGGAATGTTTTCTGGTATGATTTCTGTCCCTTTGTTCCTTTCTATCAATCTTGTATCATTTCCTTTGTTTGTACTATGCCTCACTCAGATGAGAGATACCATATGGTATTTAAGCTTGTGTGTCTGATTTATTTCATTCATCAACAGATGATTGGATTAAAAAAGTGGTATCTATATACAATGGGATACTGCACGGTTGTAAAGAATGACAAATTTGAGACATTTGTAGGAAAATGGATATACCTTGAAAATATGATATGGAGTGTGTTTCTTCAGTAAATTTGTCATTCATGTTTTGAAGCATTTTAATTCAGCTCTTCCAAATTTTATTAGATTCTCCATAACACCATTGATCAGTTGTTTTATAGTTTCTCTATCTTTTGGATTATATCCTTTTTGAAAGAGTCATGTTTCTTTACTTCCTCTTTAATCTTTTCATGCAATTTGGTCCTCTGGTATTTGGGTCTGCTTTGAAGAGTTGGGAGTCTTTGGAAGCACTTTATTGCCTTATTTTTTCATGTTCCTATTTTTTTATGTGCATGCAGAAGGTTGATATCATGTAGATTGAAGATAGTTTACAGTTGCTATAAGGATCTCTTTAGGTATGTTATGTTTTACAGAAAAGTGTTCTTAGCTTTGTCAAGCAGTATTGTTTATTATTTCAACCTATTCAATTTATTTGGATTGGACCCTGTTACTATGTTGTAAAGAGAGAGTCTTTATCAGCTATATCAACATCAGTAGATCCAAGCATGCAATAATCATAAGCACTAAGATTGCTTTGATAACTTCATGTTTTTGTTAACACTCATTGCAGACTCTATTATACTGTTATTTGTGGTTGATCTGGATATGGAGAGTGGGGGAATGAGACATGAATGGGGACTAGAAAGGGAGCATGTTAGCAGGAATAGAGGAAGGTAAGAGAAATATCATTAGGTAAAAAAAATAGACAGGAAGTTAGACTCTGTTGTAATTATTTTTGTAGCTGGAACAAAGGGCTAGTGTGGGAAGTCGGGTTCAGGAGATCATTTGTATAGGTAGAAAGAGGTGGAAATGTATTTAGAGATTAAGAGAGGGTGTAAGATTGCCAGAACCTGTTAATATATTTCTAATTACTTTTTCTTGGATCCTCTAAGCCAAATTTTCTTAAGGATTACTCTGATATGTACTCGCATGGTACTCCTTTATTTGTGGTACTGGTTAATTCTTATTCTCTAAGTACAACTTATCCAGGTCTCTCTTATATTTATGCCATTAGATGAATAGAGGGATTAGTGTGATAAAATGTAAGCAGGTGAGTAATGAGGCAAACAAGAGAAAAAATAAAAAACAGGTAAGGAAAAGAGCCAGAAACAAAAGAGAAGCAGTGAAAGAAGGAGATCAAAAAAGAAAACTTTGAGGAATAAAGCATAATCACCAAACAATACCATTAAAGAAGCAAGTTCCAGAAGGCAAGAAAAAAGAAGAAAAAGCAAACATAGACTAATAAGGAAGAAAATGACCCAAATCAAACAAAGAATCAAGGAGACAATGATTATATCAACCAAAATAAAACTAGAAATAAAGGTAAAAGCCTTCACACAGCTGTTATAGCGTTATCTTAGAGTGTTCACACACTAGAGTTATGGTCTAATTGCAACCAGCCAACCAGATTTTCCCTGTGGGCAAGACAATTATTTGCCTAAACTCGTAAGAACTATTACTGCATCCTGGTTGCAAGCTGTGCTCCAGGTATGACCCGCTGCAGGCCTCCATTGATCAGATCGTCCCCACTGATTTGATAAGGTAACTATTATAGGCATCTTTGTGCCTTCCCTCCACTTGCTCTCATTGACCTATATATAGCCATAAAGCCACTGGTCCCGGTGCCATTCAGCATCTCTATGTACACAGACATCTATTTGTCTCAGCCCTGGTCACAGACTCAGTGCCATGCTCAGGCTTGGGTGAGGACCTCTGTTTGACAGTGTGGAGTGGTGGGCTGGACCTTATGTCATCTCACGCTTTGGAGAGACAACTGAGAGCAACTGTTCTGTTCTGGCTCCAGAGTCACCTTTTGAGTTGTGCACCACACTGTTTCTCCTCTCACAGACCTGACTGCTTTCTCTATTCCATATTCTTGTCATCATCTAAGGTCTCCTCACCTCTGCAGTATTCAGCTGAAAGGTGCTGGAGGACCCCATAGGAGCCCACTGGCAATTACTGGTCACACACCAAACCTTCCACAAACAGCATTTCCTTTGAACGTAGGGGAAATGAGAGACTTTTTTCTTCTGTTGGGAAAATCATCTTCATTCCCCTGTCTTCTAATTTTCTTGAATCTATATCTTTATGGCTGTCAGTACAATTGAGTCTTCAGCCAACATCTCTTCAAATGGTTTCTTTTTCACTGTACAGTTTCTCCTGTCCTTCTGAGACTCTAATGAAACAAATTGTTTCACAAGTCCTTAAAGTGATATCCGTTTTTTCAGTTTTTCTTTCCTTCTAGTTCAGGATGGATAATCCGTAGAGCTCACTCTTCACGTTCACTGATTTTCCTCTGACGTCTCTGTTCCACTATAGATTAATTTAGTGTGGTTTGCTTCATTCTAGCGAGTTAGAAGATAATTATTTTGCCAGTCCTAATATTTTCATTTGGTTTCTTTTTTTAAAAAACTGTCTATTTCTTTGCTAGACTGTTTTTTTTAGAGATTTCAATTGTATTTTTGATTACATGTTGGAATATTTTTTAAATAGCTACTTTAAAGTGTTATTGGAAAACTTTAATGTGTTATTTGAAGTATGGCATTTATTGATCATTTTTTTCCTTGTTAGAGGCAGATTTTTTTTTTTTTTACTCCAAGGACATTTAGTTTCTATCCTGCTCATTTTGACTATTATCTGGGGAGACCCTGAGTTGTATTTAAACCCTATTGAGAATGCTCATATTTTTACTTTAGTAAATAATCAGCCTGGCTTTATTCAGGTCATATGTTCCCATCAGCTTTCAATGAATGATCAGTTTGGTTTTCAAAGTTTTTGTGGAGTTATTCAGATTTGACCTGTGTGTATGTGCCAGTCAGTGGTTTTGCATGTTCTTTGGTGTCGACCTATGCCTACTTCATTTCTCAATATGTAGGGCATACTTCTTAGGGTGAGGTCTTTGCACTTGTTTCCAGGGGATAAGCTGAGAACTTTGAAAACAACTGAATAGGGTTGCTTTCCTAAACCATCCTTCTTCAAAATCTGCCTGGTGTCCTTGACTTTGAGTAGCTCTTAGTTTCTTTTACTAGAATATTTGGACTTTATTTACTCTATTTTTCTGTATTTTTTTCCATGGCTGTGTATTTGTCTATAGTCAAGAGGCAAAAGCTCAGAGAGAGGAAGAAGAAACAGATATTTGACATACCATTCAAACACCACCATATCCTTGACTTGAGATTTTCTCCACTTAGACTTTGGTTATGTGATTGCTTGAGGGTTGGGGTGGGAGAGAATGGAGAAATGATAGCATAAAGGGACTTTACCCCAGTTCCTCTGACTGTTAGGAGATCTTTTTTCTTGGGGCTGGACAGAGAGCTTCTTCTAGCTCTCTCTTTGCACTGCTGCACCCCTTTTGTGGTATAAGCTGCTTAGAGTCAATTGAGGGAATACTGAATGACAATAAAAGGTCAACTCATTCAAGCTGGGTAGTAATTCAGGTCTTATTCTTCTCCTGTCTTTCTGATGCCACTTACATATTAGAGTCTTTAGTAACTACTCTATGCACCATTTCCAGGAATTATAATTGAAGTCAATGATGCAATAGCATGAAGTATCCTTATCCATCTCACCTAAAACAAGAGCTCTTTAGACAGTCCAAAATTGATAAGTAAAATACCTATGATAAGTAAAATACCTATGACTTTTGTAAACAAAAAAGTATAAACTGAAGTTTATTTTTTAAAGAGACTTTTCACCAAGATGCATATAAAACTCACTTCCTTCTATACTGAACATGTAGCAACAATAGGTACATTATAAGTAGAGGTAGCAAAATTCAAAACAACTGTGTGAGCTAGAAAATGAGGAGAAATAGTTTTGCACAAGACTGGAGTGACAGCTTCACTTGGCCCTAAAGCAGAAGTTGGTAGTAGTGTCTGGGAATTTGAACCCTGTAGGGTAAAGAGAGCAAGAGATAAAGAATCCTCCCTCTCTAGGACATGAATGAGAGATAAAGTCAGTGTTTGAAGTTCACAGCTAGATTCCACTATTCGTGTATATTAGTTATCTATTACAAAAAAAAAAAAAACCTAATTACTACAAGCTTAGTGGCTTAAAACGGTGCACATTTATCATTACCCTGGTCAGCAGTCACAGCAAAGTAGAACTAGATTTTCTGTTTCAAGATCCCACCTGACTGCAATTCAGGGTCATTGGGTTCTGAATTCTTATCAGAGTTTTGATTGCAGAAATGTGTGTCAGTAATGTCCAGGGCTGTAGGCTTAAGCAAGTTGTGGTCCAGAGGAGCTAAAAGACTGAAAACTGGGTCCTCAAACAAGTTTCACACAGGATCAGAGATGCAATTTCTGTGGCTGTACTAAATATCACACAGCAAGAGAACAAGAATGACAGGGCAACATCTGTCTTGATTTTTT
>PVJX010022056.1:0-31084 GCA_004027295.1 Dolichotis patagonum | reverse complement strand
AGCCGGGCCGGTGCTTTAGAGGCGTCCTCGGGGGAGTAGGGAGGGGAGAGAAAAGGCGAACCGAGAGTCCCCGGGGAGGCCCCACTCCGCCCCCGAGAGGGGACCGGGTCGCTTCTGCATCAGGTTGACCCTGAAGTGCGATTTGCTATGGGCAGGTGCCCAGGTGATCGGCCGTGTAGTATTTACCCGGAAAGTTACGTTGTTAGGACCCAGCCTCAGCCCACTGCTATGACCCTATCTGTGCTGCCTCCCCGGTCCCCTTTCTTAGGCATCTCCTCTCAGGGCAGACCAAGGAGGCTGGGGGAGGCCTCCTGACCCTTCACACTGCCTTTTTTGCATTAGTATGAAGGGACCCTCCACAATTTTCTGGACATGCCATGCTTGTAAGGTAAAAACTTACATGGGAGCCTTCCTCCTTTAAAGGTAGGTGGAATACAGCAAAGCATGCCTTGCTTTATGGTTTATCCTGTAGAAGTAGCACTTTAACCCAAGTTAAAGTGGTGGTGATGAGCCTCTGCTCACTGAGAATTTGGGCTCTAAAGGCCTTTGGGAATTTTCTGCCACCTATGGAACCCCAGGATTTAGAGGTTTAGTGAGAACAGACATTAGCTTAACTTTTCCCTTTAGCCGTCTGTCATTAAACTGAAAAAAAAAATCTAGATAGTTAGAAAATAGGATCCAGACGGAGTTGTTCAATTGTTTTCCTTTTCTAACTCAAAAAGCCTCGTGGCGGAACATCTTTTGACCCATTCAATGGAGGGATGAAAGCTCAACACAGGACCATGCTGTGAATGGAAGGGACCTGTCATTGTGAGTCTTCACTTATGATTGGTCATATGATGTCTTTCCCAGTGAGACATGACTGAGACAGTCAACCTCAATAGTTGAGATATAGCTTATGGGCCTGCAGTTAAATTACAGAAATAAGCATTTACATGAGTTCTCATTTTTTAAAACATTGAATATCCTTGAATCACAGTGGAAAAAAACGAGCATTTTTCATGTGGCCCTAATGAATCATCTCATAATATCGCGATTATTACCCAAGTGACAGAAGAAAATAGGAAACCAGGTCACTTACAGTCTTAGGGCCACTGCCAGCTTGTATAATGAGAACAGATTTCATATGAGGTAGAAGAGTGGATTTAATGATTCTCTTCAGTTTCCTGAAGACATTGATTGGAAATGGGGAGGTCACTGTTAAGCGTGAGCATTAATGATCAGTCGTTCCTAATGGAGGGAGAAATTAGAGACCCATGTATGTGGATGATAGGTAAAGTTGCAAGTATGGCTGTGCATTTGATATCTGACTGCTCTTGATTTTGTTTCTGGTTTTTTTTGGTAGATGCAGATAGTACAGCACTCTGAACAGACACTCAAAACAGCTCTCATCTCAAAGAACCCGAAGCTTGTTTCACAGTATGAGAAGTTAGATGTTGGGGAGCAGCGTTTATTGAATGAAGCCTTCCAGCCCGCCAGTGAGCTCTTTGGACCTATCACCTTGCATTCGAAGTCCGATTGGATCACCTCCCACCCTGAGGCCCCCCAGGACTTCGAAGCATTTTTCAGTGATCCCTACCGAAAGACACCCTCTCCAGAGAAACGCAATATTTATATACAGTCCATTGGTATGTATTCATAGTAGGATGATTTGGGTTTGGTTGGCAGTGGTGCGGTTAGGGAGTGGTTTGAGCTGTTACCTGCTTCAAATGGGCAGTTTTTGTGATCTTTTTATTCATGCTGGGGGTTAAACGTAGGACCTTGTGTTTGCCAGGCAAGTGGGCTACCATTTATGATTTTTTAAAACTTTCATTAAAAAGTTTTTAAAAAGTTTCATTTTAAAAACTTTCATTTCAGTGGTAGAAGTTTTACAGTCAAACTGACTTAAAAGTGAATTTATTTCTTTTTAATTCATGTTGCTGTTAATTATTGATTATGATATATTGGTGTACTGAAAATTTAGAATTGGTTTTGTTCCAAATCCAAATTTCTAATGTGTGGGCTGAGGTGAAGACTTTTTTTGTTTGTTTTTGAGATGGGGCCACCATGTAGTCCAGACCTGCCTTGAACTCATTATGTATTCTAGGCCTTGAAGTCACTGGGCAATCTTAGAAGGTCATACCCTCCTGATTCAGCCTCCTTAGCCCTGGGATTACAGGTTCGCATCATCATGCCAGTCTAGGCCTGAATACTTTAATCGTCTTAAAGTCTGTTTTGAATTTGCTTCTCTGTTCTAGGAGCTCTAGGAAACACTAGAGTTATCAGTGAAGAATATATTAAATGGCTCAAGGGCTACTGTGAAGCATTTTTCTATGGCCTGACAGTGAAACTCTTAGAGCCAGTTTCTGTTTCTGCAACCAGGTGTTCCTTTAGAGTCAACGATCATACACAAAATCTACAAATCCATGCAGGTGAATTAAGCAACTTTATAATATGAATTAAGTAAAGGAAATAATATATTCTGTGTGTATACATACATGCTTTTATTTTTGTTATTTTTTATTTTTATTTTTTATCGGTATCAGGAATAGAACTCATGACTGTGCGCTTGCAAGGCAGGCACTTATGCTGCTGAGCTAAATCCCCAGCCCCACATACTTTTCTTTTTAAATAGGGCAGATCTTGAATTTCTTGAAAAGGAAGAAACCTCATGATGCCTTCTGTGTTGTGGGAATCACTATGATTGATCTTTACCCAAGAGACTCGTGGAATTTCGTCTTTGGACAAGCCTCTCTGACAGATGGTATTTCTTTTTGACATTGTTGGTGAAAACTTCCTCAAGTTAATATTTGGAGATGTTGAGTTAAAAAGAATTTTAACCACTAAGGGTTTTGATATTTAGAAGTGAATAGTGTTGTCACTGAGACGTCATTCATGCTGTTAGGAAATGTTTGCTGATAGACTGTTAACTACCTAGGTTACTTTCTACCTAGATGATCTTGAGGTAATAATATCATCTATTTCACAGAGTCCTTTGGAGATAATTTATATAATAGTGCCTAAAACAGTACATAAAATACCCGGTACATTATAGGCATTCAGCATGATAGCTGGTAAATATAATTCAGGAGCAAAGCAAATTAATATTTGAAGTACAGTATTACCATTAACATGTGAAATCTTGCCAGTTGTTCTTCATCTCTTGACTTTTCAAAGTCATTTGGCATAGATGGAATGGCATAGACTAGTAAATAACTATTCTTTTTTTGTTATTGTCCTCTGTTACGGCATTTTTTTCCCCTAAAAAAAAAAATCAAGTTCAGCTTTTGAGATATAATAAACTTCAGCTCCTTGGGAACTGTTCGTGTTCATATGAGCAATGGGAAAAGATCGGGAGATAAGTCGTGTTTTATGAGATTTTTCTTTCTTTTGGTCATTGCTTTACTCTTCTTCCCACTCCTTTTTGCTCTTCTTTCTTTCACACAGTCCTCCAGTGTCTAAGACAGGCTGGAAGGGAAAAGCCCAGTGAACTAAGGCAGTGGTTATTAGTCTGAGGATAGAGAGAAAGTGCCAGGGACGGTGCTCAGAGTTTGCGGTCTGTTTGCCTGCTATATTAGGCTCGGTTTCGTGGAGGCAGGAGGCCTTTCTCTGACAGATATTTCTTTCTGTTGAAGGTAGGTGCTGTTCCTTTATCCTCAGTTCATTCATGCAAGATCCTTCATATTGACAAGGTTCTAAACGATGACCCTGCCAACGTGGCTTCTTGGAGACTTGGGTCACTAGCTGTCTTACTGATTTTTGAGAGGTGAACTAGCTTTTTATCAGAAGTTTTCCCATTGTTAACCCATTAGAGATGGAAACATTAGAAAGAACTTAAAACTGATTTGTTCTACATCTTGCTAGCTAATTTATCTTACGCATTGGAGGAGGGCAGAAAATATTCTGCCAGCCTTTTTATTTTAGCCCCCTTTTTGGGTAAGTTAAATTTTGCACTGTGGTAAGACGAAATGTGAGGTTTCAGAGTTGATCTGCTGTACTGTCAGTATCATACTAGAAGTGACCTTGTTTTCTCAAGTTTAAAGATTGGTATTTTCAAATTGAGAAACATTTTTTACTAAAGAACCTAATATTCTATTTGTAGGAAATAGAAATATTCTTGCTAAAAGTGTTATACTACAGAGTAGGCTCACACTTGTTTGGCCAGTGGTCACTTGAGATATATGATTAGAATCTTTTTTTCCCTTAACTTTCAGAATGGCATCTTTCCCTAAATTTCAAATATCAGTGTATACTTTCTGACTATGAGGCGAGGAACTTTCTTTTTTAATAGAGTTGGTTTGGACAAACTTACTGTGGATTTATTTCTTACCAAAAAATATTTCAGGGTTGGGGTATAGTTCAGTTGTAGAGTACTTGCCTACCATGTGTGAGGCCCAGTCCTGGGGAAAAAAAATCATTGTTAACAGCTGAGAGAAAAGCATAAATACAAATGACGGTGTAAATGAGTTGTATGACTCATGAGTGTCATGGGTTACAAAGTATTGAGTGCCCTGTAGAATGAGTTATCTTTTCAGCTCTTTGCATGGCAAGACCGCAGATAACAACTCTAAACATAATACAGGAAGTCAGTTATAAGGCTGTTTATTCTGGTTATTTGAGCCCGTAATAGAGTTATGCTGTACTTTAAAAAGTGAGCGGGGTAGGGTAGGGGAGAAGAGGTGGTTAATTTGTCCAAAGTCATGGTCCAAACTAGGGTTCTCAGACATCTGAGTGGGAAGGGTAGGAGGGAAGCCAGCAACCCTTACCGACAGGGATCTGTTGTGTCTGAAAAGAGTAAAATCATGGCTGCCTCTGGTTCATGTGCTCGTTTTTCCTGGTTCCTTTGAGGAGCACTTGATTTAGACTATTTTTTGAGAAAAAGACTTCTTTGAAAGAAGAAACCCTCTGACTCTCCCAATTTCTCTAGAATTTGACCTTAAGTCAACTGAATTTTATGGGCCAGGACACATTGGATAGCATGTGAAGATTTTGACTAGGAAATCAAGGACACAGGTCTTTTATCTTAGCAAACGTGAAGTGTGTTAGACTGTGTGGCCACAGTAATACAGGCATGCAGTTGCTGACTGCTTGGTCTAGTAGGCTCTCTTTTGGTCTTTCCTTGAGGCATGTTACCCTCACTCTGTGTTTGTGGGTTCTCTTTTTGTAGGTGTGGGGATATTCAGCTTTGCCAGGTATGGCAGGGATTTCTATACCTCACACTATGAAGGCAAAGTGAAGAAACTCCAGAGAAAATCTTCCAATGACTATTCCATTTTTGATAACTATTATATTCCTGAAATCACTAGTGTTTTACTGCTGCGGTCCTGTAAGGTGGGTAAAAAATCCTGTAGGAGTATTTTTTTAAAAGAAGAGATCTTAGTTCTCTAAGTCATACTTCACCAGTCCTTAAGATAATATTATAAATGAATCTGTATACTTTTGGTGGCTTGAGAGAAATAATCAATAAAAAACAATTTAATTGGATGTCTTATACTGAAATTCATAATTCTGGTGTGAGTTTTCGGTCTTGCTAGTAGACAAGTCCTTTCCTATACCTTTGTCTTCACTATTAGTTGAATTCCTGAGTTCTGGCATATGATGGTAATGTCCTCAATCAGGCTGCATGATCATTAAGTACAGCTGCCTTCCTGAAGATTTTGGCGGGTCCTCTGCTTTCCAGTGTCCAGTGACAAAGAGCTTTTTCCTTTGGACTCCTGATATTCTGAGCTGTAATAATTCTATGACAGTTCCTGACGTATCCCCACCCCTGGTCTCTGCACAGCCCATCTCCCCATTTTCACCTTGCTGCTTAGCCAGAGGCAGAGTTTTGTTCTGACTAGAGAAGGTCTGCATTCCCCAGGACAGTCCCTTGGTGTTTGAGAAGTAAATCTCTTAGAGCCATGCTTTCCGAGTGTGGATACCCTGTCTCAGCATCACCCAATGTGCTCACCGGCATGCAGACCAAGCTGCCTCCTCCCTCTCCTACAGAATCTACATCCCTGGGGAAGGAGCCCTAGAATCTGAACTATAACAACCACCCTCCTGGGCTAGAGGAGTTTTCAACCAGATTTGGGGATTTTGCTACCAGGATGCCTATGCATACCTGGACACACTTTAAACGGTCACAGTTTTGCATTCACAACCTTGCGCTTGCCAGTCAGGCACTTGTGCCCCTGAACTAAATCCCCAGCCCCTAATGGTCACGATTGAAGAGGAGCTGTACTGTTGTTTAGTGGATAGGGGCCAGGGATGCTACAGAGCATCCTACAGTGTCCAGGACAACTCCCCGCGAAACAAAGTAACCGTCTGACGTAGTGTGGAGGACAAGAAACTGGTCCACGGGAAGCAATTAAAGATAGTAAGGAAAGTATGGGGGCATTTGGAGAAATGAGGGATTACTACATCTCTGAAGACTGAGGCAGAGGACGTTTGGAAGATGATGGTTAGGGAGTTGATTCCTCTAACTCTTTCTTGGAAAAGTAAGAAGAGAAGTGATATGTAACTCGCTGATGGTGCCATAGAGCTGCCGTGTGAATGTCTTACAGACTTTAACCCATGAGATTGGACATATATTTGGACTGCGACACTGCCAGTGGCTTGCATGCCTAATGCAAGGCTCCAATCACCTGGAAGAAGCTGACCGGCGCCCTCTAAACCTTTGCCCTATCTGTTTACGCAAATTGCAGTGTGCTGTTGGCTTCAGTATTGTAGAAAGATACAAGGTAAGTGTTGGGGCAGGGCAAAGAGGAGGGAAGTGGTTGTTATAAGTAGCAAACTGACATTTTCTGCTAGGTCCTTCTCCACAGCTATAATTTATCAGAGGAAATTAGTGTAAAGATAAAGCAGGAAGTTGTGGTTAGAAAAACAACATGCGAAAAAACAACCTTAAAAACGTCACATGCCGGTGACTATCTTAGGGTTCCATGAGAAACGATGAAAGAAGTTTCTTTTGTTCATATCCATTTAGAGCCCTTGACTTCACAGGCGAAAATACATAGTGATCTGTGTGGTGGAGTTCATGTTTTAAAGCCATAGAGATGTGTAGGCGTTGCTTATCTTCCTAGATAATGCATGAAGAACAGGGAGGTAGGAAGTGCGTTAGGAGGGAAGGATGTTTTTCTTTCAGGAGGGAGAAGGGAGGTACCAGACCTCATGAGTGTGTGTGTGCGTATACGTCTGCACACATCCCCACACGAATCACGTACATTCCTGTGATCACTTATGGGTATGACTGTATAGCCACGAGACTCCACGATGGTGTTTGCACCCAGGTCACCACATACTTACGTCTGCCCACGCCTCTTGATACACCTACATGTGCCCACACATGCTCGGTGAGTGAAAAGCCCAGCTGAATGCCTTGTGAAATACTTAGGCTGCAGAAAATAAAGGTACGGTTCTCCTGCCACCTTAGAATAAGTCGTGTGAGGAGTAGTGTACTTCTTTTTTGTCTTTTTTCTTGTGCATACTTTTGACCAATTCACAATTACATTTGGTATATTTTTGGTGTATGCTGTTTTACCCTCCATATCATAAGTATGTTTTGTCTTTGTAGCCATTGTAATCAAATGCAACATCATCAGGGAGAAATACAAATCATAGATTTAGGTAATTTGACCTAGAACCCAGTGTTCTTCTCTTGCTTATAACTCTTATGCTGTGATTTGCTGAACTATGCTTATTTATTTATTTATTTATTAAAGTGCTTTTTTTTTTTTTTTTTTTACCAAGGATCAAACTCACGACCTTGCGCTTGCCAGGCAGGTGCTTGTGCTGCTGAGCTAAACCCTCAGCCCTTATTTATTTATTTATTTATTTATTTATTTATTTATGAGATGATCTTGCCACGTGGTTCAGTCTGGCCTTGAACTCAGTCTGTAGCCCAGGCTGGCCTCAGACTTTCAGCGATCCTCCTGCTTCAGCCTCCCAAGTGCTGGGATGACAGGCATGCATCACCATGCCCAGTGTCAACAAATTTTAAAAACTATCTTTTCTGTTCTCAAGGCCCTGGTGAGATGGATTGATGATGAATCTTCTGATACACCAAGAGCAACTCCGAAACATAGTTGTGAGGATAATGTGAATTTGCCGAAACCTGTGGAAGCCTTTAAGGAATGGAAAGAGTGGATAATAAAATGCCTTGCTGTTCTCCAAAAATAAGAACCTTCAGCTAGAAGTAATAAAATAAATACTTGCACCACATGCCCTCGCTGGGTGAAGTACTTTATTTACTTTTTTCTACTGGGGATCAGATTCATGACCTCACGCTTGCCAGGCAGGCGATTACACCACTGAGCTAAATCCCCAGCCCGGGGTGAAGCACTTTATTGGAATAAATATCTTACTGCTTCTGTACCGTGTCAAAGTAGCAGAACAGAATCTTTAAAGCACCAAACCTAAAAGGAAGTTAATTTTGAGTAATTACTCCATAAACCCTTCTGTCTTACCATCCTGGTCAGTGGCAGTAGTAAGTACCTCATTTCTATTCTTCAAATATGCTTGTCTTCCAAGAGAGCTAGGATTAGCAGTAACTACCAAGTAAATAACAATGGCCAAGTATGTCCCAAGGAGTGAACCAGCTTCCCCACCACAGCCTCCTGTGCTGGCGAACACAGTTTTCCAGGGATGCTTTTGTTTTTAGAAGTGACGCTGTCTTTCAAGAGGCCCAGCAGGTCTCCGCTCTGAACCCTCCTAGGCTTGTGTCTTTCCCATCGGCATCCCTCCTTTTCCGTATGCTTTTCCCACGCCTTGGGTACCTTGCATCTTAATTTTTCTTGCTGTTTATCAGCTTAAGCCTGAATGAGACAACCTGTATCAACATTTAGCAGCTTAAAATAGTAGTCTCTGAAGGATATTTACAAGTGAAAATAACAGTGGTGCTCACAGCGGCCTTTGGTAGTGGGTGTTAGATTGCCATCCTCGCCTACAACTGATGAGTCATTTATGGCAAGTCTTACAAATAATTTGCAACGGCATTTATGTCTGTGAAGGTTGCACATGTTCTGCAGGCTTAGAGCAGGTTTCAGGGTGTTTTTCTATAATGTCTTTCTCACCGTTTTGCGTTGTGCCATGTGTAGAGGAAAGAGGGCCATGGTGTACCTGTCAGGATGCCAGGAATGCCCATGAGAGCCTGCCAGGCTGTGACATCACTATCGCCATGGTAGTGGACAGGTAGACAGCCTCAGCCTTGACAGATCTTGACAGACTACTAGAGCAGTATATCCCAGAAATGTGGAAACCACTGTGTCACCTTACTAGGTCCCGGTGAGTGACAGCGCTCCCACTTCTCCATCTTTCTTTCATGTTAAGGTAGTTTTTTTGTTGTTTTTGTATTTTGAAACCTAAATTCTTCGGCTGTACTTTACGTAGTATGTTTTAAGACACATTTCACAATTGAATCAATGGTTTCTTTTAGATTCATTTTCTTTTTAAATTTAAGTCACTTTAGGAGGTAATGGTTTGCTATTAAAATTAATTAGAATCCTTGATCATTTAATACTGAAAAGAAACACAACATGGAATGTTATGGATGATGTTTGTGACTTTTATTTTCTCTGAATATTACGTTTTAAAATAGCCCATTCTTCTACATTTTCTTATGTAGTAAGTACAGTTTTAGTTGTGTAAGAAAGCATTAGTCAAACCTAGGAGGACTCAGCTGTGCCTAGGTCAGTAAGTCATTTACAGTACTTGAAAAGATACAGCCTTCATCTGTGTACTGGGTGCTGAAGCCAGGAACTAGAGCTAATGAAACAAATCATTCATCTTAAAAATTGGATTAAGCGGGCCCGGGATTTAGCTCAGTGGCATAAGCACCTGCCTGGCAAGCATGAGGTTGTGAGTTCGATCCCTGGTACTGCAAAACAAACAAACAAACTGAACTAGTGTACTAAACTTTACGTAGTGAGCAATTACTTTGCAATTTTAAGTAGTCCGCTGTGCACTTTTGAACAATTTCTTTGGGTTAAGTTAAAAATATAATTTGTCAACTGCAACTAAACTTTATGTACTGTAGTGAAATCTTTAGTTTTTAAAAATGATTTTCACTAACCAGAAATCCAAGCAGATTGTCCAAGCAAATCCTGAATAAATGAAATAGTGAACTGGTAAAGCGAATAACTGTCCAGGACCTCACCTCAAAGTCATCTTAAAAATATGTGATTTGGAAATACTGCGCATGTATGTCAGGGTCCCACTCCTCAGCTTCCACCGAACTTGTAGTATCTCTAGTCAAGAGAAAGATGAGGTTTGGCATTTCAGTCCACAAAGAGGGTTAAATAGGATTGGACAAGGGTTGTCTGCCTTCATATGTAGTTTGCTCTCTGAAGCATACATCCTCTGACAGGAGTACTTTTAAATTGCAACGGTTGGCCAGGTGGTTTGCTCTGGGAGAGTCAAAATGCTAAAAATCCAAGCAGGCAGCTGCGGGACTGCTATAGCCGGCCCTGCGCTCGCTCGCGCGGGCCTTTCCCGACCAGGAAGCGCGTCGCTGCCCCCGGGTGCGGGCCCGCGGGACCTGCAGCTGCCTGCAGCCGGCGCACCACCTGTTTCCGCCCCGGGACTTCCCCAGCGGGCTCGGAAGCGTGGAGTCGGCAGCTTGGCCCGGCCGGCTGGGCCTCCGCGACCGAGCGCAGCCTCCCCCTGCAGCCTGCCCGCCTTGGGAGGCGTGGGCGACAGCCGTGCGTGCGCGCTCCGGGCAGGGCCTTGAAAATCAGGATGGCGACGGCCGCCGAGCAGTGTGAGTGCAAAAGTTCTCGGTACAGCCTTTGCAAAGTGCTTCGTTTGAAAGTTTGAATCCTAGTTACTTTCTAGATGTCTGACACCAAATGTCTAGCGCAGCACCATCTAATAAGTATAATACAAGCCACACACAGAAGTTTTAACTTTTGCAGCAGCTGCATTAGCAAATGGAAAAGGCAGGTGGGATTAATTTCAATGACATATTTTATTTAACAGAATGCACCCAAAATATTTCAAACGGTGTGGTGGAGCACACCTGTAATCCCAGCACTTGGGAGACTGAGCAGGAGCATTGGGCCACATAGTGTAAGGCCAGCTTGAACTGCCTAGTGAGACCTTGTCTCAGACGAAAAGCTCATCAAAAACAAAATATTATTTCAACGTATAGTCAATATAAATATTGAAATAATTGATCCTAATTTTAGTACAATTCTGTGCAGTCTGGTGCATAGTTCGCATAGCACATCTGTCTTTGGACTGACCATATTTCAGGAGCTCAGCCGCGTGTGGCTTGTGACGTGTGTTGGAGAGTGCAGCTCTAGATGCCTGCCAGTCTCTGGTCCACCGGGAAGATGTGTCCATGAAACTGAGCCAGTAGGAGAGAGAGGCTTGTTCTGGAAAGGCGCCTTGCAGTCCTTAGGCAGCACAGCATGAGGGCCTTTGGAATTAATGTTGACTGGGTTTTCCCTCCTACTCTCCGTCCCTGTCAAAGATTTTTTTTTTAACTTCCCCCTTATTGCCAAGGGCCAGCTATTTCCTTTAGATGCATTTTCATGTTTGGAAAGCGGAGTCATAAAGTGGGAATAGTATGGAAATAATTCCGTTCATTTTGCAGATGCAGAAGCAACCACTCTTTAAGCGTGTGTGTTGTTAAACCAACGGCAAATTTGAGATCAAAACCCAGTTTTCCTAATGTCGAGTTCTGTGTTGTTTTTATTATGTTACATGACTTCATGGAATTACAGCAGCTGGAAACCAAACCACTTTTTTCATATTGTTTATAAAAGGGATTATAAGATGAGACTTTCAGTTTCTTTTCTTTTCAAGTGGGTGCATCTGAGGTTGCTCAAAGTAATAGAAATGTGTCTGGGTGCTTTTACCTTAGAACCGAAAAATAAAAAACAAAAGAGGGGTACAAAGGTACAGTGAGGGGAGGGGAAACAATAAAACACAGAAAAATAGTGGTATGATATTCAGGAAAGTACTTGTCTTTAGTTGAGGTGTTTAAAAATGCATCAGGGAAGAAACAGCAATCTTGGGTTAGGAATGTGGTCCATGGTAGAGTGCTTGGCCTTGATGCATGAAGCCTGGGTTAGATCCCTAGCACCGCAAAAACAACAAAAAAAGTCAATCATACATTTCAAAACAGCTAGCTGCAGGATTTTGAATGTTCTCAACAAAAAGAACTGATAAATGACTGGGGTGATAGACCGTATCCCATAAATATGTACAATTACTGTGTGTCAATTACAGATAAAAATACTTTTAAAAGAGCTACTGGAAAAAGGTTACGTTGAAACAAAATCTGCATGAGCAGTATGTTAAAACGCACAGCCCTCCATTTGCTTGCTTACCCCTGTGTTAACTTCCTTCTGTCTTGTTCAGCCCTGTTGGTGGTTAGTTTTTCATCCTGAGAGCTGACACACCTGTAGTGTCTCCTGCTGGGCTCTCTGAGAGCTGGGCTTAGGTGCAGGGTCAATAGGTCCTGGGCCATTAGTACCCTCAAGTTGCTTTACAGCAGCCCGTCTTTTCAACCCTATTTGTGAATAGATACCTTTTTTTCCCTCTTAGGTAAGGGGAATGGTGGGAAGAAATAAAGAACTCATTCATGCATTCATTCATTCACACATTCACTAATAAGTATACAGTACCACTTATTAGTGCTAGGCCCTGCCCATCACCTTGGGATTACAACAGGAGTGAACAGAACTTCGCCATGTGAACATGCTAGTGGAAGAGGCAGATCATCAAGGCGCAAACAAATGCTTTTATAACATAATGTCAGAGTAAGAATTTGGAACTAGGCCTCGTGGTGCACATTTGTTATTCCAGCAATGAGGGAGACCGAGGCAGAATGGAAAGCTCCCTTAAGGCAGTTTAGCAAGAGCCAGCCTCAAAACAAAATATAAACAAAGGGCTGGGGCTGAAGCTGAGTGGTGGATTGTCCTCGGGTTTGGCCCCCGGTGTCCCCCACCAAGTTTACTGTCTTGAATAGCATAGTCTCTCTTCTCTTCCTTAGGTAGGTGACATTTGGAAGGGACTAAATTAAAAGGTCACGCAGTATCCACATGCAGGGGCAGGAGATGCTACGGCCCAAGCCGTAGACAGTAAGAACAAGTCAGGGAGCAGCCGGGGCAAGGGGGAAGCAACAGCATCTGGCAGTTCGCTCAGGTCCATGATAGGAATTTGTCTGTTTTGTGCCTTAAAAGGATCTGGGGTGCGTGTGGGAAATAAAGGCAGGGGTGGCGTGTAGTGGGAGGGGAAGCAGGCAAACAGGCTGGAAGATGATCGCAGTAATCCGGGGAAGGTGATACAGGCCTGGGCCAGGGTAAGGTGGAGTTGGCCGCAGCTCTCCGGTTCTGGATATAATTAGAAAGTAGAGTGGTAGGATTTGTGGGTTGGAGGAGCAGGGGCCAGGGTTCCTCTCAGGACATTTTCCCGGCGGAGACGCCTGGTTGACCTCTGCCTGCTGCACATGGGCAGGGTCAAGGCTGGAGGTGGGGGCAGAGTTGGGACTGAGAATGAATTGGGCATTGGTGTAGAGGAGCTGTTTTCCTCCTGGACCCAGGACTGCACTATTTCCATCCCTTAAATTGTTTTCTTTTTTAATCTAGAGATTAAATCTCGCCAAGTTGTTATGCTGCCCAGGCTGGGCTTGAATTTGAGCTCCTCCTGCTTCAGTCTCTCAGACTGCTGGGATAACAGTCGTGTGCCACCACGTTGGCCTCAGAGGAGTTTCTCAAAGCTCTTGTTGAATTCTAGGGGAGAAAGCTGCTCGTGGAGTCCACACAATAGATTTCTTGAGCTATTGGAAAGACATAAACGATCTAAACACATGACCGCACTGTGTGTTTTCTCCCAGTCATCAGTGTTTTGGAACTTCCGGCTCCCGCTCCAGTTTCTCCTCCGGGACTGATTATGTGCCGAGGTCATTTTGATTTGGGTCTGAGAGGGTCTGTGTGCAAAGCAAAGGTGCGAGTTCTCGGCACTTTTCCTTGGCCTGTGCCTGTAGAGTGATTATCAAAACTGAACACCAGGGGGCCCTCGTTTCCTTTCTTATGCCTCTGCATGGCCCGCCTATGGGATGCCCTTGTCCAGTTTTAGGACACACATCTGTATTAAGGACACATCTGAAGTTAAGGAGTGCGTCTTTTTCTCAGTGCCAAGTACACTTGTAAGAGTAGTCGTGCGGAATGTACCACATCTAAATCATCTTCACACTGGGTGTTTTAAGTAATGTTCGTAATCACTGAAAGTTTTAAATGCGATGGCTTCTAACTCTAAATCCTTATTATTGAATCCCATGTTTGGATACAGGCAATATAAGGACCGTGATAATTTTGACTCAGCATATTTGAAGTATGGAAATCTAAATGTAATAAATACTTCTAGGGTACTTGAAACCTGGATTTAGAATGTATTTACCCACAGAATATAGTCATGCGTACCTGTAAATCCCAGCACTCTGGGAGGCTGAGGCAGGAGGATTGAAAGTTTGAGTCCAGCTGGAGCAATTTTGTGACTTTCTTGTGTCAGAAAAGATGCTGGGATTGTAGTTCAGTGGGAGGGTTGATCCCCAGTACCACAAAAGTAGAAGAAAGAGAAAGAAAGAAAGAAAGAAAGAAAGAAAGAAAGAAAGACTGCATTTTTGTTTTTATCATAGGTGTTAAGCTCAAAAACGGCAAATAAATGAACAAAAACTACATTACATTTTTGTTTGTTTGCTTTTTGAGAAAGGGTCTTACCATGTATTCTGGGCTGGCCCTGAATTTACTATGCTAGTGTAGGCGGGCCTTGAACTCACAGCAACCTTCCTGCCTTACCTCCTGGTTGCTGGAATTATAGGTACACACCACCATCCCCAGCCTTTAACTCATTTTAAAAACTAAAATAATTATACTTCGGGGGAGGAAGTAATCTATATTTATATCAAAACAAAACATTATTGTGTTTTGTTTTGTTTTTTTTTTTTTTAGTACCGGGGATCAAACTCATGACCTTGTGCTTGCCAGGCAGGCGCTTAAGCCACTGAGCTAAATCCCCAGCCCAAAACCTTATTACTGTTATTTTGTCCTTTTGAGACAGTTTCACTGTGCAGTTCATGCTGACCTCCAATTTGCAGTGATCCTCCTGCCTCAGCTTCCCAAGTGCTGGGACTATAGGCGTGCACCGCCACATCCAGCTAAGTGGAATTTCTTTCATCGTGGGAAGTAAAAACTGATAATTCATTAACAAATATCTGGGTGTAATAGTACGTGCCTGTAATTCCAGCACTCTGGGAGGCTGGGCAGGAGATTCATGGATTGGAGCCCAACCTGGGCAATTTAGTGATACTTTGTTACAAAAAAAAAAAAAAGAAAGTCAGTGAAAAACAGGGCTGGACATGTAGCTGCCTGTGAAGGCCCTGGGTTCAATCTCCAGTACTGCAACAACTAACAACTAAAATACAAATAAAATAAGTAAGCGGGCTACCTGCTGCCTGATGGTTCTTGTCTTTGGCAGCTATGATGTAAGAATGACTTTGACCATAGCTAGACTTTCGCATCAGTCTGGACTGTTGGTTTCCAGAGTTGTGGTATCAGCCCTTTCCAGTGTTACAGATAGAAACTGTGGTCCATAGGCCAACACTAGTCTACCACCCGTTTTTAAAATTGCATTCAAGCTAACAATGGCATTAATGTTTTCATGTAATTAAAATAAAATCAGAAGACTATTTCATAGGTGATAGTTTATACCTTTTTTGTTTTTTGGTTTTTTGATACAGAGTCTCACTATGTAGGTAGTTCAGGCTGGTCCTGACCTCACTGTGTTGCCCAGGCGGACCTTGAACTCACAGCGATCCTCTTGCCTCAGGCTCACAAGTGCTGGGATTATAGGCGTGCACCACCATGCACAGTTTAAATTTCAGCATCCATAACATTTTATTGCAACATAACCATGCTTGTCCATTTATATACTATGTATGGCTGCTTTTGACCTGTAGCGGCAGAGATGAATAGTTTTGACAGAGACCTTATGACCTGTGAAACCGTCAACATTGACTCATTGGACTTTTATAGAAAAAGCTTGCCAACCCCTGGCCTAGAGCCGGTGCTGTTTACTTAGAGGTTAGGAAAATTCACAGGACTGTTCAATAACTGCATTTGTTTATTTATTTATTTTCAGAAAATAAATCTTTTAATTGCTTTGTAATGGGCACCAATGGTGTAATTCAAGCTCACATTTTGCTTAATAGACTTTGAAATGCCACACTGTAGGTCTGAAACAGGAATCACAAAGGTGTTAAGATTTACAAAATTACATCAGTAGCAGAATCGTGTTCTCCAGGTTATTTCATAAATTAGAAACTGGGGCTCGAACAGGAGGAAGAACTACAAAGGAAACAACAGCTTACACTGCAGGGGTCCTGACTCGGAGAGCTGTGGTAATTTCTGAGGATCTTGCTACTTTGGAGAAGAACGGTGGGACTGTGGCCTATGAAGACAGTGCCGAGGCTGTGAATGTGCCTCACATTCTCTGGCAGAGTGAGGCCTGGCTGAAGCCATGTGGCTGAGTAAGCTTTGAAGACTCTCCTTTCGGAAGGATGAGGTTTCATTGCCTTTGCTAAAAAGTCACCAGAAAGCGGGATTAGAGGCAAGGAGACGTCACACCATGAAATTCCCATCACGGTAGGTGCCCTGGGGAACAGCTGTCTTAAGGAGGGTGTCAGAAAGGTCACAGTCCTGTTTACAAAGAGTAACCCCTAAATTTTCAGAGTCACAGTGGTCAGTGACACAAAATGTCACTAGTAACACAAACTGTCACTAGTAACACTTGTGTGTGGAGCTGTAACTTGAGCCATGGCTGGAAGTGACTGACTGTCATTCCACAGCAGGGAACGCTTCCCTGTGTATGGGAGGGCGGAAATCGCTTTGCTCCAGAGCAGCAAAGGTGGCCATTGTTGTGGGGCATTTTCTACCAGAGTGGGGTGACCAGTGGGAAAGGTTACAGGCACCAGCTACCCGTACTGCAACCTGGGAGAGGTATTCATGCACTGGTCAGTGCCCTTGGGCAGAATTCAATATGGGACTCAGTTCCTAGCTCCTGATTTGGCACCTGTGTCTTCAGGAGAGTCTGGATTCTCAAACTGGATCCAAAGCCACCGTCTTCCTGTGTCAGAGACGAAGCCCAGGTGGCTTCATCTGCACCTGTGACCGTCCACAGCTGTACAGGTCCCAGGAGAGCACAGTTGGGCAGCGAGGGGGGGGCATCACAGTGAACACTTCGTGCACAGCTGGTGGCCTTGGCTGTCCTTGGCTCAGCGCCCCTGTGTCGCCTCCACTGGGACCTTCAGTTCTGTTGTGCCGGACAGGTTTCTTCGAGTAGCCCCACTCTCCAAAAATGGTGATCCCTACCTGGACATTTGTGGATCCAGCTTCGGTCGGGTGCTGGAAGGCCCCGGACATGCCCGTGCTCGGCTCCACCTGCTGGGCAGCGATGCTCAGCTTTGCACACGGCTCTCTGGAAGGCTGGATTTGGTGCTTGACTCACATCGCAGCTGAAGCTCCTCAGTGGCCGTCAGCCCCACGAACTCCAGGCTGGGGCACTTAGCATTCAGGTGCTGCACCAGGGCTACCATCTCTGAGGGCAGAAGGCCACGTTTCCGCTCCTCTCCTCTGGTGTTGGTCTGGACCATAACCTTTAACCTTCCAGGAGAACCTTTTTTGTCTGCCAGGAACCGTTGACGTTGTCTACCAACTTCACAGAACCCAGTTTCCAGCATGAAGAGGTTGGGGACAGCCATCAGTGTGTTGCTGTTTTGTTTCTGTAGGTGGCCAGGCAAGTGCCATCTGATCTCAGGACATGAAGACAGAATGTTAGGATTTGAGTTCCTGAACAGAGTTTTCTCTGCAAGTGCACCAGCCTCGATCGCCAGCTCTGCGGGTTTGGTTTTGCTGATTGCTGTGAGCCAGAGCTCGATGGCTGGGAGGAGACCTCGTGACAGTCACGTCACAGCATGCTGCCGTGCTCACTCACTGCCCGCAGTGTAAACCCAACACGTGGCCAGCTCTTCACATTCCCCGAGCCTGGCCCTTGGCACCTGGGGGCTGAGCAGACACCCAGTAACTGAATTTAGATAGTTGTGTTAGTTGACTTTCCCTCATGGTGACAAAATACCTGAGATAAACAGCTTAAAAGGTGGGGAGATCATTTTAGTTCTTGGTTTCAGTCGTGATCACCCAGCCCTCTGGCTGTGGGTCTGTGGCAAAGCAAATTTCGGTGGCCAGGAGCGTCGGATGGAGCAAAATTGCTCTTCAGGAAGCAGAGAGAGAAAGGGGCTGAGGGTCCCAGTGTGTCTTTGAAGGGCATCCCCCCCCCACACCTGTTAAAGGTTTCCCCTCGTGGGGCCACAGCCTAGACTTCAACATAGGGCCTTTGGGGACATTTAAGATCGAACTCGACCAGTAGTCTTAAGCTTTTGTTCCTACTGCTCTCCATAGGCATGGACTATGGCTGCCAGGATATCACTTCATTCATGTTACTTTTCATTAAGAAATAATTTCATCCACTCCTTTGTATTCTCAGTTCAGGGCTCAGCTGAAACTGTTCTCCTTTGTTTGACTGTACTGTTTTTTATTCTCCTACCATCTATTATTTAATACTTCCCTGATATTATTAATAGTTTAAGGGAATTATTTAGTTATTGTCTAAGGGGCTTCAGTAATTTGCAGGAAGGTGTTATGGTTTATGTCTTGATGCCCCCTCAAAGCTTCATGCACTCCTGGGTGGGGCTTTTGGAAGGTGACTGATAGGGCGATGTAGCTGGCTTCCTGTGAGGTCTGCTCAGAGGACACAGTCACTGGGACGTTTATTTCCCTCTGTGGCTCTTTTTTTGTTTTCTTCCTGGCTGCCACCAGGTAAAGTGTTTCTTTGCCAGACCCTTCTACCCTGCCTGGAGCCAGCAAACCATGCACTGGAACCTCTATAAACCGTGAGTGAAGATACAGCTTTCTTCCTGTAAGCTGTGAGCACAAGGTGTTTTGTCTCAGTGAACGTAAATAATGAGAACATAAGACAGAAGGATGGCATGTGACACTGCCTTGTTTTCAGTAACAAGTTCAGTAGATAACTCCTAGAAAAACTGTCTATCTGTAGCAGAGCTAAACAGATTTTGCAGAAAAAAATTTTAAAAGTATTTATGTAACATGAATTTACTGGCATTTTTGTAACTTTAATTGGATCAGAGAATGAATGCTGTAAGTGAACAAAAACTTTACCACACACAAAAATAATCTCTTTATATAAAAAAGCCATAAATTTATTGCAAATCTAGAAGTACCAGAATGTCACTAATACAGAACAAATCAGCAATCTTGCTTTTGTTTCCTTCCAAACATTTAAAACCTTGATTATTGACATACTGAAATTGGCATACATTTTTTTTCTCATGCAGTTAACAGAATGGACATAGAGCAGATCTCTCAGAAATCAGTTTATAAATATTAAATTGCATTGAACATTCATAGTACAAAATATGCTGTAAAGTGCTGAAGTTGTGTAAATACGCAAAACTGCCACAGCTCAAGGTTTTCCTCAAGCAGCGACAAAGCTTTGCTACACCCACCTTGCTTGTTTTAGGTGCATCTGTTTTAGACAGATACTCTGTCGTTTCCTCCTGCACCTTCCTCAGAGTTTTACGGATTGTCCTATTTCTATGGCTGATAAAATGCTATGCAAAATGCAGCCGGTGGCGATGAACCATGCCACGTTCCCTTCAGTGCAGAGAAATATTCAAGCTTGTGTTTACCTGGAACCAAACTAGGCTTGTTATAGTTTCCCCCTGAGTTATCATAAATCAACAGTAAGGATGAGCCAAGATGGAGCAGCAAGCACTGACCATCACCTCTAAGGTGAGATTCAGTAAAACAGGTGAGGAAACAGCTCACCTCTTATCCTCTTTAGAGAAAACTGCTCAACTGAGAAATATGGAACATATAGTGTAACTCCAAAACAATGACTAGTTTATCCAATACCTATGGCAACGTAGAACCACCAAGTCAGGTTCTTTGTCAGACGTGAATTGCAACTTGTAACTTGTAATCTGTGATGGTAATATGTCTCTGCTGCCCCCAAATAGAATACAGAAATACTTCAACAGCTAAGACTTTCTTTTAAAATCAGAAATGCTCAACAAAATATAATTTTGATCAGATAAGCTCCTCAAATATACTCTGCTAATAAACAAATTATCTTTTTAAAAGCTAAGGCGATTTGCTATCCATTATTTTTCCACCCTTTAAGTAGCACACATTGCCTTTAATCAAGCGGAGGAATCAACACAAATTGGCCTTTTCTAAGAACTATTCTTTGAGGCATTTAAAGGATTGCAAGAAGGAGGCAAAAATTCCATATATGTCTCAGATTACTTTTCATTTCTTTGGATTACTTCAGTTACCCTAGAATAACTTAATAATAAATAGTGTTTTAAATTAAGGACACTACAATCACATATTTCTGAATAACTAAAAACAACAGGAATCACATTTTTCAATGTAATTTAGTATATTCTGTATTGAAATACTTCTGGTGATGACTGGCCATAAAAAGAAGTGATAATCTTCACATTTATGAAGTTCAAGTTACGTGTATTTTTAAGTTTTTTGCTTATTACTCAAATGTTTGGTCTTAAACTATGGTATACTTCATTTTCATGCAGTTGGAAAGCTCAGAGGCTGTAATTAATGGAAACTCAGTATTTTTCAAATTCTTTAAAAAACTTTACTCATATTTCTGGAAATAAATTTTTTTCAATGATTCCATATACTTTGATTTTGGAATGACCAATTTCATTTCAGTGACCTGGGCTAGATGTCTTTTCTAACTCTAAAATAGGAATTTATCACATGTGAGTGTGCTCTTAAAATTGCTTTGCTCACCGGGGCATATAGCTCAGTGGCACAGCGCCTGCCTGGCAAGCGTAAGGTCCTGAGTTTGATTCCCGGTACAAAAAACCCACAAAAACAAACAAAAAACCCCCTACTTTGCTAATTCATGTCACTATTTTAGTAGTGGAATGTGAACCAAAGGGTCCTTCTATATACCTTTGTATTGCTATTGAATAGAGCCAGACTTATATATGGTGGTTTTTGTTTTGGCTTCAAAAACAAAAACAATAGCAAAAAAAAAAAAAAAAGATGTTGGTAGTGCCGTTCACATGTACATTCCCTTTAAAATGCAGCTTTGAAAGCGGAGTTGAGTGGTTGGCTCTTCTTAGCCCCTCTGTCCGCTGTGTCCCCAGGGTCCCCCTTTCTAGCCAACATGAAAACGTGTCATACTGGCTCTACTATCACATGAGCTCTAGGATCAATCTTCCCAAGATCCATCTCCAGAAAGTCCTCGGGTATGTCCTGTAACGCCTTCCCACGGTGGCTCTCTGGCTTTTTTGGACCTGAATGACGATCCTGGCACAGTCCCTGCTTACATGGTCGCACCAGGGCGAGGCACACGGCGGCCATGGTCATGCCAGTCGCGCAGGAGTAGAAGGCTCTGCTGTATATCTTGCTTTGGTCCACCAGCAGACCTGAGAGAGAGCGTCGGCACTGTTAACAACACCGTTACTGCATGTCGACTCCCACCTGGGTTACTGCCTGATTGACAACCTGCGGGGTTTCTCCACCTTTCTTACCTTATTTTTCCTCAAGAAAAAACAACATGGAAGGCAGAGGTTTTAGTGAGACTAGAGTGCAGTAAATACACAGTGTACCATACTTGGTCCTGGAGAAGACTAAGTTGCTAACTTGTTCTTCATGGTTTATCCTAGTAAAGAAACTAAAATATGGGACAGTTCGATGCACATTTCTTTGAAAAGATAGTTTTTTTGGGGGGGGGGTATTGGGGACCGAACCCACATGCTGGCCAAGCACTGTACCACTGAGCTGTATTTCCAGCTTCTCTTAGAATTTTATTTTGAGACGGGGTCTCCCTGAGTTATCCAGACTGGCCTCCAACTTGCAATCCTTATGCCTCAGCTTCCCAAGTAGCTGGGAACACAGACGTGTGCCACTACACCCAACTTAAAAGGGAGTGTTTCTAAGAAGTGGAAAAAGCTGTGTGATTTTGCTTGTGTTCACTTCAGGTATCTTTTAATGGATTAAGAGTTCTACTTTAACAGAGTATTCTGTACTAATCCAGGAAGTATTTTCAGATTGTTGCTATGTGCTTGATTCCCAAACACCTTTCCTAAGAAAGCAAGATGACTTACAGAAGTCCCTGAGTTCTCTTTTCCCCAAAGTCAGATGGGTTACAAAGATCACATAGCCATGGGTTTCCTCTCTAGGAAGGAAGATGACAGAAAAGGCCTGGGAGCCAGGTATGACGGTGCATGCCTGTAATCCCAGCACCTGGGAGCCTGAGGCAGGAAGATATCACTTCGAGTTGTGAGTACTAGGCCAGTCTGAACTACAAAGTGAGATAGAGTTTGAGAGAGACAGACAGACAGAGATGAGAGAAAGAGAGAGAAAAGAAAAAAAAAGAAAAGAAAAGAAAAGAAAAACGAAAAGAGAAGAAAAAAAAGCCAGAGGCAGCTGGCACCTGGAGACACAGGTTCTGATGCTGTCAAGAGGTCTGGCTCAGGTGAGCTGTCAGCCTCAGAAGCCCTAAACCCCAGTGGAAATGTAACAGTGGAGGTAGATTTTTAATTAGACTTGAACAGGACAGCAGGGATGCAGACGGGTCTGTGTGCTGTGTGTTTCAATTACCTGCCAGGGGCGGTCCTGCCAGCCCTGCTGTGCTCTGAATGAACACATAGACACCGGCAGCCGAGGACATCTTCTCGATTCCCACCACATCATCCTCTGCGAGCAGTGGAATGTGGCTCCCCCCTATTGTTCCAATCATAACTCCAAAATATATGCTACATGACATGAGTCCCCAGAACTCAGTAGCAAAAGTAAAGGCAAACAGAGACACGGTCAGTAAGACGACGCAGATGAGCTCAATGTAGATCTTCCGGATGGGCTCTCGGTTGAGGAGGAAACCAGCTCCGATTCTGCCAAAAACTTCAGCAATTGCCATTGTGGATAATAAAAAAGCAGCGCGATCGGGGTCAATGCCCAGACTAATGCCCAAAGGGATGATGTACAAGGAAGGTGCAAAGAATCCCAGTGTGGCAAACAGACCGAACAGTGCGTAACAGATAAAACTCTTCTCTCTCAAAATGGAGAAGTCTAACAACGGGACTTTCCGCTCGCCGTGCGTGGCGCTGGTCTTTGCCAGGATCTGCTGGTCAGCCCTGGACTCCAGCTCCGCGTTAGCATGACTAGGCACATTTTTCGGTGAGGTAGTTAGTTCTACTCCAGAGTCAATGGAGTCTAGTGAGGTTCGGGTTTTCTCGTTTTCAAGCATATATTGCACTTCTTTGCGGTTTTCGTGGGTGACTGTTTTGGGTGACTCCGGGGCTCTGATAATAATTGGCCTCAGCAATGCCCCACAGACGACAATGTTTAGCTGCAGCAGGCCCACAAAGAGCAGGCTGTATCTCCAGCCGATCTGCTCCTTCAGAGCGGTGATAACTTGAATAGGTGGGAACGAACAAACAAAATCCAAGGTTAGTTCTGCACTCCAACCCCAGAATCCAGAACAACATCTGCACACAGATTTAGTAACAGTTTTGGTAAACAATTACTCAACAGTGCAAATGCTGTCATTCCAGACTATCCTTTAGTCTAGATTTTCGTGCATTTTATGAATTAATGAGGAGAAAATGTACACAAATAATTGTTATATATGAAACAGTTTTTGCAGTCACATCTCCAGAAGAGCTTTGGAGGGTGTTTTTTTTTCAGACAGAAGCGTAAGAAACAAAGTTTGTGACCTCTCCCAAGCTCTGATGAACAGTGGCCCACAAGCCAAATCTGACTACGGCCTGCTTCTGTTAACAGAGCTGAACAGCAACCCAGCCACTGCATTCATTTACGTAGTCTGTGAGTGCTTTTTGTGCTGTGACAGCAGAGCTGAGTAGTTGGACAGAGACTATACCATCTACAAAGCCTAAATTATTTGCTATGTGGCCTTTTGCAAAAATAATTTGTCAACCTCTGAGTTGTGTCATTCTACAGCCACTCACTCAGTCCTTAGGAATAATGAATTAAATAAAAAATGAACTAAGACTCTAAAAGCTTCTATGCGTAAGCTGGAATTAAATGATACAGTTCGCTCTGGTTTCTCCCTGGGGGATGGCCTGAACACCTCCCTCTTCTTGCTGTTGTTTTGGGGTGGAAGCTGCTGAACAGAGGTGGCTGAGGGACAGGCTGGACCCAGGATGTGGCCAAAGAGACCACCAACCTCTCTCACTACAGTGGGTTACTGCAGGCCCTCAGATCATCAAGAACCTTCTCCAGTTGGGTGTGACGGCCCATGCTTATGATCCCAGCACTTTGTGAGGCTGAGATAGGATCACAAGTTAGAGTCCAGCGTAGGCAATTTTGTGACTTGGTGAGACTCTGTCTCAAAATAAAAAGGGTTCTGTTTCTGCAGAAAGCCTAAACAAATGTATTTCTTGCCTCCGTCTGTCTGCTTCTCCCTGTTTCTGTGCACATATTCAAGTGTGAGAACCATCTGAAATCCTTCTGACATTGCCGCCCCACTGCTAAATACTTGTTTATCATAAGAACAAAATGCGGTCCACTGACACGTTCATCAAGAAATGGCAGAAAACAAAAGCATATGGGTCCCCAAAGTTACCTGTACCCTACTTCAGTTTCCTTGTCATTCATGTATGAACACTGGTTAATAAGATAAATCAGATACAACAATTTTTCTGTGAGATTACCCATGTACACATAATAAAACTGCCTTTATTGTCATACTTTAAGTCCAAGAAAGTCTTACCGTGGAGTATGCCTCATGTATCTTCCTATGTATGTAAATTTGGACTAGACTGAAATGGTGTGAATTCCTAAAATAGGGTAGGAAAGTCATATCCTGAAAATGTGCTGGAGAAGAGAAGGCAAATAACCCTTCATTATGCACACGGTGAAAGTCATCCGCATGGTTGAAAAATGCGTGGCCAGAGTGACTTCCCCACTTGCACACTGATCTTTAGGCTACGGCTGTCCACCTACCTGGTGCAAAGGCAAACACAGCAAAGCACTCTCCCGTGGAAGCCACTGCGGTGATTACTGAGCGTCTTTTGTCAAAGTACTGTGATAGGATGGTGACGGTTGGGAGAAAACTAAAGCAGTATCCCAAACCTGTGGGCGGAAGTCAAAGAGAAGACTTAGAACCACACACGGAGGGATACGGGAAGGGTGTATTCAGAGATGGAGGGTTTTTGTTTTTAGGAATCAAATGACTCACTGTGGAAAAAGGTAATGTAGCAAAGAAAAATAGGCTTTGTCAAGGGTCCACATAAGATGTGACAGTTGTTTTAGGACCCTGGGAGCATAAAAAATGTTTTTTTTCCACATATTTTTCAAGTTCATAGAATTCACAATGGACAAATATATTACTAACTATAGTTGTTTCGTTTTTTGAGACAAGCGCTCACTACCTAGGTTCAGGCTGAACTTGAACTCACTGTGTAGTCCAGGCTAGCCTCAAACTCACGGTGATCCTCCTGCCTCAGCCTCCAGAGTGATGGGATTACAAGCAGGCACCACCACTCCTGGCTCTGAGTATAGTTTTTATATAACACATGTCTTTACCAGGTATGGCGGTGCACACTTATAATCCAGCTACTCAGAAGGCTGAACTAGGATTTGCAAACTGGAAGGCAGTCTGGGTAACATATCGAGACCCTATCTCAAAATTTTAAGAAGAGGCGGCAGGAGGGCTTGAGATGTAGCTTGGTGGTAGGACACTTGCGTTCCGAGCACAAGGCCCCGGGTTCCATCTCCAGCATGCAAACTTAATGAACATATGTATGTTGCCCCGTATGTATGGACTCCCACTTAAAGGTAAAAAATGGTGAGCGCTTGCCTAGCAGGCATGAAGCCCTGGGTTCAAAAGCTAACAGTGCAGGAAACAGTGAAAGGGAAAATGTTTTCTGAGTTTTCCCAAGAATAAATCCAGCACACTCACTCCCTTTATGGCCCTGGAGCTGATAAATACTGGCTACAGAAACAAGGCATACTTCGGTAAAATGGTGGTTTGGGGCTGCAAACTAGAGCAAAAGAGAAGTTATCTTCATTATTATTGGTAAATACTTAAAAAAAAAAACAACTTGAGAATGTTTCTGTCTCCCCTGAGGTTTTTACATTGCCCAATTCAAGACCTCTGATCTCAAACATTGCTCACTCTAAAGAGAAAAAAAGTACAATCCGGATTCATCTCCCTCCCTCCCCACGGCTGTCCTTCAAGCCGAGCGCCTACAGCACTACGGGCCACGAAGGGAGGCTTACCTGAGACGATCCCAATGGTGACATACATGTGGTAAACTGTCTGCGAGAAGGAGGCGGCCACCATCCCCGTGCTGACCAGCAGCCCGCCCCCCATCACCACTACGCGGCTTCCGAAGCGATTGCTCAGGACCGTGGAGAGGGGAGCTGCAGGGGAAGGAACAAGCAGTGACTGACTGATGGCATGTCGTGCAATGGCTACTGGTGTCCGTATAGAAACACAGCTGGGTGTGGTGGTGCCCACCTGTAATCTTAGCAGCATTCAGGAGGCTGAGGCAGGAGGATCACAGTGAGTTCAAGGCCAGCCTGGGCTACATGGGGAGTTCAAGGCCAGCCTGAACTACACAGTGAGACCCTATCTCAAACAAACAATGAAAGAAAATCAAAAAAGAAAGCCAAGGGTTAGGGGCATAACTTAGAGAGAATTTACCTAGCGTGTGTAAGGCCCCGGGTTCAGTCCCCAGCACCAAGAACTCAAAGAAAGCCAGAGCAACAAGAGTATAAAACTCCAATCTATATTATCTATAATTGTAGATTTTAAGGTCTTAGCTCACTATGAGCAGCTATAACATTAGATGTATATTTATGTTCTCTGTAATACGAACTAGTTTTCTTACAGCTGTTTGAATCTTTTCCCCCCCTGTATTTATTGCTTTGGACTATTTTTTTTTAAAAAGCCTGTCAGGGTAAAATTCTGTTAGTTTTGACTTTTCTGAAAATGATAGAAGTAAATTTTCAGTTATGCAGACTTAAGAGAAGATAGCTGTATGACATGATTCAAAGAGGCTGATGAATCATAATGTGCTTGGCTGCTTACCTTACCTAACCCGCTGAGACATTTAAACCCGGCATATTAGTTTCCTAGTACTACATTCGTTCATGCTGGCTTGACTGAGATGAGTGAACGAGGAAGAGCTGAGTAGAAGTTAGAACAGAAGCTGGGTAGAAAGAGTCGGGCTAAAAGGATTCTTTGCTTTTATTTTTAATGGGATTCAGTTTTGTTGGAGTGAGTCCACATGTACATTTCATTGTAATTATTAGAATCCAAACTTATGTTGAATATAGCTCATAATAAAACCATTATCATAATTTTGAGCCAATAGGTTGGCTCAAAGCCTTAAAAACTAGAATTGTATCATTGAGAATTACCTTCTTAACTTCAGAAGTAATAGTTGCATAATAGGGTATTAGGGTAAGTTAGGGCAGTTTAAGATCAGCTCTAGGATATGTGTATTTTTTAGGGGGGGTGGTTCTGGGTATTGAACTATGTCCCCAGCTCTTTTTATCATTTTGAGACAGGGTCTGAGGTAAATCATTAAATTGCTTAGGTTGGGCTTGAATTCATGATCCCCCTGCCTCAGCCTCTCACAGTGCTGGAATTACCGGAATGGGCCTAGCCTGCCCGGTTTTTTGTTTTTTTATTTTAGTTTTTGGCTGGATTTCTGAAATGAGTTCACAGCTTTGTTCTCTCAGGAAAGCCTCGCCATTGCCACTGATAAGACAGATGGATATGTGAGACCATCAAGCATGGAGGCCCAAGTGAATATTAGTATGTTAGAATCGACGCCCGAACCCGTTTTGTCTTATGCAGTTGGGTCTGTGAGAGTCAGTTCAGGCCCTCGGGGAGTTGGGAGTTTGGAAAGCGGTGTCTCCTCAGGACAGGTCTGTAATCTTGCAATACAGTTTCCTGTCAGCATCCATAGGGGATTGTTTCCAGCAACCCCTGAAAGGAACAATCCGCAGATCCTCGGGTTCCAGCTTAGCATTTTTTGCCTATTAACCTAGGCACATCCTATATACTTTAGTCATCTCTGGACTACTGATAATACCTAATAGGATATAAATATTATGTGAACACTTACAGTGCACTTGTTAGGGAACAATGACAAGAAAAAGAAATCTGGGCATGTTTAATACAGGCACAGCCATCGACATGGCGCCTGTCCACAGCAATGCCAGTTGACTTTCTGGGAGGAAATATGGATCTCATCTTGTTCAACTTCTGTACATTTTCAATCTGCGGCTGGCTGAATTTCCACCGGGCAAGGACCCTTGGGATACGAAGACTGTCTGTCCTTTTACACATCCTGTCTTTCTTCTTCATGTATCCACATGTACATGTTTCTAACCTGTTTTCTAAGCAAGCTTGGATGAAACCACATCTTAATATGCCGAGAACTTTTCGATGTCACTTCTTTAGACAGTCATTACATGCTCATTGACTACTACCCTCAAAGAGCTCTACAGAATCCTAAGAGTATATATATAGGCAGTGGATATGTAATATAGAATATTCAGCTCAAGGTAGTCAGAGTTTCCAAGTAAGGCTTTTTTCTTTAGTGCCTCCTGTTTCTTGACAATTTCCAGCTCTGAAAACTGTATTACTTCCCTGAGACTTAGGAAGGCCAAGAAGACCTATAAGGAATGCATCCCAGCCATGGCGACTGCCATTATGTACGTACTTGGATAAATGAACAGCAGCAGGTGTTTATATCATGGTGAGATGGGAGATGCACTCACCTGAAAATGTCAGGACAAATATACATATTGATACTATCCATGAGATCTTGCTGTTGGATTGATCAAAACTGTCCATTAAGTCATTGAAGAAGACACCGAATGACTTGATGATGCCATATGTGAAGACTTCAACGAAGAAAAAAGAAACAGCTACGACCCAACCCCATCCTCCATCAGGCACTTGAGTATACACATTGGCTCTGCAACAAAGCTGTGATTTCTTTTGGGTCATTCTTGATCTTAAATTAAAAACAACAACAACAAAAAATCAATTCAGACCGCCAATAGCATTAGGGTTGGTTATTCAAACACTCTAGCAAACATAATAGATAAGAACCACTTCACACATTTCTTAGGTCGTTGACTACTTAACACATATAAAGTACATATAAATCTTTGGACAATTATCTGTCTGTCTATCAGTCTGTCAGTGTACCTCCTTACCTGTTTATCTGTCTTTGGACCTGGAAGACTTCCATCAGACAGTTAAATGGGGAAAAAAAAAAAAAAAACGCCACAAGGAATTACAGCAGAATATTTAGAGGTCTTCTGAAGGGCACAGAATGGCCTCTAGATCAAGTATTGATGCTGATATTGAAGGAAACAAACAAAGGGTAGAAATGATCATGAAGACTATTCATTGCAAGTGAAATCTGGAAAGGGGGAAGTGAAGGCCAAATGCCTTACAAGAAGTAGAGACGCCATATACGTCTCTGCGTGGTGCCACTGGCCTGGGGACTGGCTGGCCAAGGCCTGCTGCTTCCATTTCCCACCAGTGAGCTGGACTCTGATTTATGATTTTATGTCTCATGTAGATGTAGATACAAGGACAAAATGTCACCAGACATCACAACGCGAGAATTCTGTCTTCTGAGAGTTTGGGGGGGCGTAGATTCCTCAAAGTGGGTCACCACTTGGTACCTTAACTTATGTTTCTGAGCACGTGACAGATACTCTAGAATAGTGACTAAGGCTCTGAACCAACCTGCAAGACTTTGTCTGTGCACCACTTAACCAAGTTACCCTTTCAAATTGCAAGAAACATCAGAACAAGCAGACCTGGGCCTTAACACCACTAGGTGAGAGGAGTCACTGTCTACCCTGGCGGGAGGCTGGTTTAACTTAAGTTTTCTCCAATGAGCTCTCACCTAGGAATACAGCAAAGCCTCCAGAGTTACATATGTTTTTCAAACAGTGATATATGTATTTTAACTCAGAAAATTAATGGTACTCATAATAATAAAATCTGTGGCCTGAGAGCTTTTACTGGTAACCAACCTCAAGTTTAGGAATTTTACATAATTGTACACAGGTAAAAGAAGCTGTCTGAAGTTGGGCATGGTGGCACACACCTACACTCCCAGCACAAAGGAGGCTGAGGCAGGAGGATGGTGGTTGAGTTTGAGGTCAACCTGGACTACACAGTGAGTTCAAGGCCAGCCTGGACTACACTGTGAGACCTGTCTCAAAAACCAGAAAAGCTCTGGAACAGTGCGTGGATAGCCTTCTGGTTTTTATGTTCAAGTTAAAACACAAAGGTTTTATCCACAATGGCGGCAAGTGCAGAGTACGATGTAAGCTTATCTATGCCATGGACATGTGATTTCTGATCATAAGGTCTGATATTCTGAACTAACTCTTAAATAGCACATCTGACCCAGCTTCATAGTATTCATCTTATGGACTATTCCTTTCCCACAGTAGCCTAGTACTTGCGAAGGCCTCTGCATCACTATTTATACTCTGGTACCGTTAAATACTTAGCTTGGGGAACTGGGGCATTGCTTTGAGCAGCCCGTGCCGTCTGCAGCAGAAGCCTCTGCAGGCTGATGCGTGGTGCCCACGTGCAGGAAAACAGCTCAGGAGCAGCGACAGCATGGTCATTAGCTGCTGTAAGGTGGGCACCAGAAGCCCCCCGGCCGGCCCCCCGCCCTCCTTCGAAAACCTTTGGGCAGCCGCTCTCCGGCTGAGGCAGCCAGGCAGAGGAGTGAAATTGCATTAGCTTCATGATTCGAGAGACTGGAAGAGTCCTTCCCGGGGAGGAGTCCTTCCCGGGCTGGCTTTAGAACACTGGCTGTCCCCGGGGAGGAGTGCAGGCAGGCAGGAAGGAGGGGAGGTGACAGGAGTGCGCCTGTGGGTGTCAGTGCTTCACCCCTTCCGTAAGGCCATGGGTTTGACCTTTTTCCTGTGAAGCCCAGGACTCCGAGCACAGCTTCTTAACTGGCCCCACGTGTGTGGTACAATTACTC
>PVJX010022055.1:0-31130 GCA_004027295.1 Dolichotis patagonum | reverse complement strand
GTCTCAGGGTCTCCTTCTCCGCAAGCTCCTCCAGTGTCCTACTTCAGATGATGCCTTCCTTCCTCTACACATGCACACTTGCTCTCCCTTAAGTTGCTTCCTTTCCTCATCGGCCTTTGTCTTCCAACACACTGTAACATTTAAATGCTTATCATGTATACTTGCCCAGTGTTCTGCCCCCACCACGCAGAGAGGAACGAAGCTCCTCAGTGCGGGTATATTCACGTTATTCATTGATATATTCTCAGTGCTAAGTAGAGTGCTCAGGCATAGAGCACATGAAGAATATTTGATGAATGGATGAACAAATGATCGGATGAGAAGTAGTAGAGGAAGACAGAGAGGTGTCAGGGGACAGATTTTAAAAAGGCTTTTGAATTCTGTGAAGGAATGTTACATTTTCTTCTGAGTAAGAGAGAGTATCTTGCTTGTATAAAATATTTTGGTTTCATTTTTTAAAATAATTCTGGTTTTACTTTCTAAAATTTTTATCAGTGCAGGTTTGCAGTACACGATGAGTACGTGCATTGCAGGGAGTTGTTACCTGTATGTCTCTTAATTCTTTTTTAAATCCCTTTCTATCCTGATTTCTTACTTTCCTTCTCTTTTGGAAAAACTCTCCCTGTTTCCTATTATCTCTTTCATTTTGCTCTTTATTTACAGTTTGAGTTTCTCATATAAGAGAAGCCTTTTGGCGTTTTAAGCTCATGTGTTTGATTTATTCCACTTAACTCTGTGATCTCACAATGATCCCGTTTTCCTACAATTCTTTACCTATCACAGAGTCCAATTTCTTCAGCTTCCACAGCGGGTCATTTCAAAACTCTGTGAACTTGTTGAAAATTTTAGTGTCTTAAACAATTTTCTCACATATGAACTGGCCTCAGAACAGAAACGAGGTTTGTATATTTGCCCCACGGATAGTTACTAGCTAGTTTGAAACAGCGAAAAGGGATGACCATTCACAGAACTTGTCACCACATCCTCGTGACACATGGCAGGAGTGTCCCCTTGAGCTCCAGGGACAATTAAGTGAGAAGGCCACCTAACCCTGCACCTGGCTGACACTTAGCACCCACAGGGGCTTCCTGGCTGGGTCAGCCAATGCCCACATTTCAGGACCCTTCCTTAGGTGGCTGAAGAAGACATGTTTCCTAACTGAGGACTGCTTCAGCCGCGCCTGCACCTTCTTCCGCTCCTCCCTCCAATATTTGCTCTCTCCCAGGGGAGGGAAATCACCTTTGCAAATCCTCCTCTCCTTTTGCTCCAAGCTAAGAGGTGCATCTCCGTCTAGGTAGTAGAGCTTCCCCTTCTGTGTCCGTGCAGCAGATTGGCCATCAGAGCACTCCCTGACCTCCCCCTCGCGCGCGCCTCCAGCACACACTGACACATCCAGCCCAAATCTTCGTCTCTCGGCACCTCAGGAAACTCATGGCTAATTTCATTATTTGGGAGAGAGAGATGCAAATGAAGCCAGACAGCTGGTGCCCCTCCAGGCTGCGCGTGACGGAGGCTGGGGCCCGCCTGGCTCCTCCTGCTCAGACAGGCCCTGGGCGGGCAGCGGAGGCCACCGAACAGCAGGAACAGATGGCGAGGAGGGGAGCGTGGTGGCCGAGCCCCATGCAGGAGAGATTGTGGGAAGGCAGGGCGTGGCGGTCAGATGTGGCATGCGGTGGCGTGTGCCACCCCTAAGGTCACCACTCGTAGTCAGCAGGACCCTGGCGCTCTGTCCCACGGTGGCAAAGCAGCACCTCTACTCATGCCCACAGGGCCAGGCTGACATCCAGGTGTGTCTGACGCTCACTGTCTTCATTTCCACAGGGAGAAGGCAGTCATCAGGGAGAGGGGAAGAAGATGCCAGAGAGCCCGGCGGAATCATAGGAATCGCGGAGGGCAAGGCCGAGGTGCGCAGCAGGGCCTGACTGCTCCTCCTGCCGATCTGAATCTGATTCTCGGGCCCCACCTTGGTGCAGTGGTGTAAACTTCATTCTGCCCAGCATCGCGCCTTCCTCTGGAGTTCAGGGGAAGGCCAGGTGCCCTGTGGCGTGTGGTCGTGGAGTCCCATGGCTCTGTCTGCTTGCTGTCCATGGCTCTGTCTGCTTGCTGTCCGTGGCTCTGTCTGCGTGCTGTCCACGGAGGTGCCCACCCTCCCACAGCCCCTGGGGATGGATGTGTGCCGGTGCAGATTCACACTTCACTTCCTGTCGCTCTACACAGGAGCTCTGCCCCATGCTCGAGGCCATGCCAGACCAGGGCGAGAGGCAGGACTTGTGTCCAGCGCCCTGCTGAGGTCCCTGACAGGCTCTCTGTGCAGCTGCCTGCTCCTTGTCCATTCGGTACTTGTCCAAGATTACAACCAAAATCTGGGCCCAAAGTAACACTGAGGCTCATAGTTCAGAGACGCTGCCTGGCTACAGCGTCAAGAAGATAAGATGAGCATGGAGCACGGGGTTTCCAGGCAAACCCCTGGGTCTAGGACACAGGTCACTCGAGGCAGCTCATCCATGCACGATGCCTGGCACAGGTGCCATGCGAGGGGTCGGGGTCCTCTGTCCTCCTGGGAAAGGGAGGTGGCATCGTGTCTGAGGAGCAGAGCTGGGCTCCTGTGGACTAATCCATGCCAGGATGGACATTATGGGGGCAAAATTCTGGGGGCACTGCCAGCTGCAGAACCTGCAGGGACAGCCTTGCTAAGAAAGGGTGGGAGGTGAGAGAGGGGCCGGTGCGTAGATTTCATCACAGTGGAGCCCAGGCCTCTGCTGATTACAGGAGCCTGGAGAGGCTGCTGCAGACTCGCAATCACGCCTTCCAACTGCACCGGGCCTTCTCCGTCTCCTAACAATTTTCTTTGATTATCTTGCTTTGTACTCACACGACCACTGTGAAATCAGCTCCTTTAAAGGTGAGGAGCCGGGCAAAAAAAACGGAAAGTAAGGGTCGGGGCTTCTCCTGAGTTTCCCCACTGGCTGGGTGGGTTTTCTCCTAGTTTTCCCCCTTCCACACTGCACTAGGAGGTCGAGCAGCCTTGGACCTCTTCCTGAGTCCCTCTGAACCTAAACCTCTGGGAATGACCCATGCCACCCAGCACTGACCAATGGCAAGATACTCCGGGTTCCAGATCCCCAGCCCCTGGGGCTCTGACTGACGGTGTCAAGTTCTGGGCTGATCTCATAGCCTTGGACACGCTCCAAATGCTGCTGAGAAACTGACCTGGCGGCTGGATTTCAGCGCCACCCTGTCTTTTACAAGAACAATGCATAAACCATCCCATGTCTTAGTCAGTTTGGAGCGCACAGAGGGGAAAGAATAACTGCTCGCTGGATATCTTTATAGGTGTACCATGATCTTTCCGAAACTGTCTCCCTTCTAAACATCCCAGGCTGTGACTCCATTCATTCTGATATTATTCAAGCAGAGGAGAAACAGAAGCATAAATGATGTTCCTGACCCTGGGCCGAAGGGGTGCATGCAGAAACACCCCACAGCCTTCACATTTAGTTATCTTCGCCTATGCATCTTTTAACCTGAGAATATTTTCTCTGCGTTTTGCATACTTTCTGCCCACAGGCGGGAGCACAGGACAACGCTGGCTATTGCTTTGCACTGTGTTTTCGCCCAGGCGGGCAGGGAGGCGGGTCCTCCTCCTCCCTCTGCCCCGTGGCTGCTCTTGTGCTTTCCAGGCACCCTCCCCAGCGCTGCCTGGTGGCTCTGCGCCTCCTTTCCGGGGAAAGGCAGCTGCGGAGAAGTTCGGTAAACGCTGTAATAGAATTTGTTAAGCACTTCCACATGATTTTTAAAGTAAATGTCACCACTCGTTGCGGCAGCCCGCTAATGACTCGTTAGCAAGTTCCCGTGCTCATTTAATTCACTTCTCCCACACTGCAGCCCTGACACGCCTGCTAGGACCCCTGCTCTGGCTTGGCAGCTGGGCTGTCTATTTCCTGGCTTCTCCCCCGCTGGCTCCCCGGGTGGGTTGTGAGGTTTAGTTATTGCTACGCTTTCTTTCTTGCTGCTGGCCTGGAAGCGTGTGGGGATTGGTGTAAGGCGAAGTCATCTTTAGGCTGCTGCGGTCAGTGGTGCGTGGTGTCTCTCCTGGGGCCTGGTGGCCTTGGTCTGACACCATTAGTAATAATAAGAGCTAATGCTGTGAAATGCGAAGTATTGTGGGAAGAATTCCGGAGCTTCAAAGCCTGCCTGTTGAAACCCTCATTCCTGGTTGCTCCCAGCTGCCCTTGCTGAGAAACGGGGTCCTGCTGAGCCCTGAAACTCAGATTTCCAGGTCCAGCACCGGCAGGAAGGAGACTTGTGCTGTCTGCCATTTAGTTCACAGTGGCCTTTGGTTTCCACCATCCAGCTCACGGGTCCCCACCCCAGGAAACTGTGACAGCCCCTCCCAGCTAGAAAATCCCTGCAGCGATGGCTACACAGGCGGGGCTTCTGGCTCAGTACCCCAGTGCCAGTGACTTGGGAAGGAGAGAAACCCCGGGTGCTGGGAGCCCTGGAGCAGAGGTGCTGGAGAAGGTTGGTTTGAATCAGGTGTTTCTGCACTGCCCAGTGCAGAGTCCCAAGGCAGTAAGAACAAGAAGGGGCACTGAGGTCATCACCCTGGAGCCTCTGGCTCATGCAGACACTGAGGTCCGCTTGGTCTCCTGGTCAGGTGAGGAGGAGAAGGAAGAAGAACATGGAAAACACTGCGAGGTGTCTGTTCTTAGTGTTACCAAAATAGTACCCTTTTTTCCATTTTCCAGATTGAAAAACTGAGGTTAGGAAAGAGCCAGTGATTCACCAAAGGTCACTGTCGGGCAGAGGTGCTGCCACCCCCACGGTTGGTGTCCTGCTGCGTGGGGGCCAGCAATGAGCACCAGCAGCAGGAGCCCTGCACTCAGCCTGTCTCACCGTCAGCGGGCATCAGGGTCTCGGGATGTACCTGAGCTGCACACATGCTGATGGGCACGCTGACCACACAGGGAAGAGACGGTGCACACGCTGACTGAACAGGGAGCGTGGTCCCCTGGCCAGCTCCTGCCCCCTGCTGCAGGGAGGTGTCCAGGCCCATCCCGTTCTGCAGGAGATGCACACACCAGGGAAGGGCGTGCTCGAGCCAAGAGGATGGCGCGCACGTCTACCAGGCCCCATCTCTCTGCTTAGGGAAGGGTCCCTGCCCCGGGCACCTTCTCAGGTGATGAACATTACATGTGTGGCTGTTTCCCCCGAGTCACACAGCCTTGGTAATCGGCAGGCCCGGGTCACCCCCCAGCTGCCGAGGGGGCTGCTGCCTGCGTGCAAGGCTTAGTGCTCAACATGCAGTTCCCAAGATAGGTTCAGACACGGAAACTGGGCTCTTCCTCCAGACACGGCTCGTTCCGGGGAGAACAGGAGCATGCGTGTGACAAACGGCTCACAGCTTCCGTCTCCTGCAGCTCATCGCCGGCAGGGCAGGTGGGCATCCGGGGAGCGTGTTCTCTGCGGGACCACGGGGATGAAGGGTGGGCACAGCAGATTCTGACCCAGAGCCGGTGGGACGCTGGTTCCAGCAGAGAGGGCGTGGGGCAGTGAGGCCTGAGAACAGCATGAAAACGTCAAAGTCAGGAGCCGAGGGCTGTGGCCTTCACTGGACACCAAGACTGAGGCTGAGACAGAGAAGCATGGGGGCACTGTGGGGGGGGGCAGCACGCCTTCAGGTGCAGGGGAGAATGTCTTGAAGTGGGGTGCTCTGAAAGGCTTTGGGGACACAGTGGCTGCGGGGCCTTCTGGAGCCCAGCATTAGAGGACAGTCCTGGTAGAAACCGAACAGTTTGCCCCAGAGTTCTAAGGAATCTGCCCAGCTGTCCAGGCCCTGTGTTGAGCCCCAATTTGTCTGAATGGGAGGCGGGGTCACTCTGTCCTGACTGAGCAGAGGCCTGTGGGCAGCTCTAGCGCCAAGGACAGGCCAGCAAACGGAATGATTAACACAGCCAGAGACACTGACCCATACACTTGGGCATGTCCTTCCCAGGACCTTTTTCTACACAAACTCCACACATGTGGCCTTTCTTTTTGTCTTTTGTTTTTTGCGACAGGGTTTCACTACATAGCCCAGACTGGCCTGGAATTTGTAGTAATCCTCCTGCCTCAGCCTCTCAAGTGCTGGGAATTAGAGGTGTGTCCCACCACGCCCAGCATACATGGCTTTTTAAAAGTGTTTTGTTCTCAAAATAGACGGTGTTTATGCCATTCACAAGCACCATGGAATGCTCTCCATGTGATGAATGCACGCTCCCCTCTTTTTAAGTGGCTGCCTCGCGTCCCACTGTGGGTCATCATCATCATCTGTGTTTACGGGCCCTCTGGATACATGACTGGGTATTGGCTCAGAAAAGCTCCCCGGCTGCTTAGGACAGCGCAATGCCATCGACCCTCGAGCATGTCCTGTCCCCAGAGTGCTGGGAGCCAGGCCTGACTGCAGGGTGCTTTCTGTACCGGCTCCTGCAGACCTCAGCAGTAGGGTGGGAGGTCCGATCCCACCGGCCCTGGTGGCTGGGAGCAGTATTCACACCCTGGAAACGTCCTGCAGAGCTTTGCTCAGCACCAGGGATTCCTCACAGGCAATAACCCGACAACCAAAGTGACCAGTGGTGGGTTTTCCCCCTTATTTATCAACTATCCATTTTATTTATCCCAATGAAACCCTTCACCCAGAATAATTTTATTAAGTTGTAGAATATGTGACACAATTTGGCATGCAATAGACCCTTTTCCAGTTACTATTTGATTAAATCGTGGACAAACTTTGGAATACCTTTTCACCTCATTGGGAGGTGAGGTGTTTTAAACACAAGGAACCCAAATCAGGATGTCCATGGAGTGAACAGTCTGCATTTTTAATACAGAAAAAAAGCCCAAATTTGAAGTAGTGGTGTCTTCATTACTTCTGTCTCATTGCTGGGACACAATACTCAATACCCAAAATGAAAGAAGGGAAGGTTTATTCGCTCACTCTTTGTGGAGGTTTCAGTCCATAATCAGCAGGGTGGTGTGGCACCAGGGAAACACTTCAAGGCAGCAGCCAGCAAAAGCAGCCAGAGCAAAAGAGGGGAGAGCAAGCCTCCTCTCCTCCCTTAGATTGTACTCAGGCCAGACATCTAGGCCCTTCTATTGTACTCAGCGTAGATGAAGCGCTCACAAAATCTCCCTGCCCTCCTTTGCACAGGATGAGGGTATTTACAAAGTAAGGACCCTGGCTCCGTGCTGAGCCTCTCAGTTAAACCTCCACACTTCTCAGGTTGACACAGTGTACCAACCATAACAAGTGGGTTATTCACAAATAGCCTGGCCAGCTGCAGTACCTGCGGGCTCCTCCTTGGAGAGATGATGGAGGGCCCGGCTCTCTGCTCTGGAGCACAAAGCAGACTCAGTCGCTGGTTGCAGTGGGACAGGACTTTCACTCCCTCGCTCCCCTGAGGTGATGTGCTCCACCCAAGAAAGAGCACATTTCAAAAGCAGGTGGGCATGTCATGGGTGCCATTGGAGTTCAGTGGTGAGTGGTAAACTCCAAATCCAGATGCTTGCCAAGGGCTCACCTTTTAACTACAGGTTCACCACCCACTTTGCTGGAGATTCTCAGAACCATTCCGTCTCAGAAACAGTAACTAAAACACACTACGCTCTTAGTTAACACGACCTGCGCTCCCTCCTCCATCTCCTTCCTCATTCTACCTGTTACCGACACCTCTGGATCTCAAGAACTCTATCTTCCGATCTTCCTTCCTTCTTTCAGTAACTGAGGTCTTACTTTTCTTCGCTCATCTTGCCCACAGCCTTACATGTACTACAACCTTCAAGCCACACGTGTAAGATGTAATTGGTGTGTAGCCGCTGACCAGGCTTTAAGCAGGCTGAATAGAGGTCGGAACCGCACTGAAAAGGCATCAGGCATGAAGACAGCAAACTCTTACCTCTTTTGGTTCAAAAACCTCAATCAACATAGCAGACCGGAAAGACTGAAAATATGCATAGCAATGACTCATAATTGCTTTCTTATTGACTTCCAAGAAAAATAATTCTAACTGCGAGACAGAGACAAGGAGAATGGGAGAGGAGAATATGAAATGTGTGCCTGGCTAACTTCTTCCCTGCCCCAGGCATTTAAGAAAAAGAAGGGGTAAGGCAAGCGTTGAGGTTCTAGGAGTCCTGGGTAGGAGGCAGCTCTGCAGAGTTCTTCAGCCAGGATGATCCACAGCGGGGTCTAGGGGAAGACCACAGCCCCAAAAAAGGAGCACGAATACTCCCCACTGCCCTCCCTGCCCAGAAGGAGCCAGGAAACTCGGCTGAGCTCACTGGCAGCCAAGGACCTTTGCACCCAGCACGGGGAGAGGCTGCGGGAAGAAGCGCCTGGGCCAGCCAGTAGAGATCCGTGCTGTCCTTACTTCTCAACACAGGCCCCTTGGAGATGGCACAACCAAGAAACAGATGAGGAGAGCCAGGGGGCTGCCCACCCTGCCCGAAGATCCCGGCTGCTGAGTGGATCCCCACCTACCCTCTGGCTGCCATGACACCCTGGAACCCAGGAGCTCGGACAGCAGGACCAGGGGACCCTGAGCCCCCTGAATTTGGAGCCACAAGTATCAGCTACTGAGTTTACCTGTGATGATTCGGTTGAGTTATTTGCCATGATACCTATCACAGTTAGTCACAGGGAAAATCTGTCTGGTCACACGCCAGCGCTGGGGACTGAAATTTGCACTTAACACACATCCCAGGCCCTAGGATGTGCTGGCCCTTCAAAGCCCCAAACTTCCACACTCTCTCTTCTATTCCCAGGCCGCTGAGCCCTGCCGAGCAGCAGCAGCACAGGAAATGAAGGTGGGCAGCACGGCGAACTTCCGGCTTGGCCTCGTGTGCCGGGTAGAGTTCCGGCAGATGGAGGGAGGACTGTAACACAAGGAGAGCTGCGGCGAGGCGGGCAGGGCCCCCTGACACACACACCGTCACACTTGTATTCCCAGTGACCTGGGGAAGGAGGTGCTCTGTACTGTTGGTGACAAGGCTGAGCAGCGTGTCTGCAGTGGAGGCTGGAGCTGACACTTTTTGGGATGCTGGGTCTCACATGTTCTCGGCTGTCCTAGGCTCAGGGCCATTCTTCAGGGTGCCCAGGGTTGCCTGCAGTTGGTACAAGTTTCTTTTAGCTCACTGGGTGTCACCCTCAGAATCTTTTGCCATCATTCCATTTTACAGATGAATACACAGAGCCTTCTTAAAGTCATGATGCTGTTGAGGTACAAAGCTCAGAGAGCAATTTTTTTGTTTCGTGACCCAATGCCCTATCCGTTACGTCTATTAATATCAAGTTGTAGTAGCACATTATTAAATGTTAGATATTTAGAGGAGCAAAAAGCTGCCTTCTTCATGGGAGCAATGACTGAATGGCTGAATTTCTCTTCCGATTCTTATGAACGTCACACATACATCACAATGGGAAATAGGGCTATAGTTGATCAATCTTCATTTCTTCTCAAAGAGCTTCACTCACATGACACTTTTAATCTCAAATTGGAGAAGTACAAATTCATTTTGCATGAAAATAGCCTAGCATGAGCAAGGCATTGCTCTCTCAAGTAGAAAAATGTTATTATTGCTAACAAAACCTGTTCCTCCATTCGGACTTTAAGATCAGTTTGTTTTTTAAATCATTTCTCACAGGCTTCCTTTTCTTTGTTTTGATCATTTTGCTGCACTTGCAATTTGATATCTCATTCACGTGCTCCTGTCTGTAAACTCTGTTTAGTGCAAAGCTTTGCAAAAAAAAAAAAAAAAATCTCTTATTTGACCATGAACTTTCGATGATCTAGTTAGCGTTACTGTCAAGCTTCCCGCGGTCTTTTTGAAAAGCAGGACTTGTCCATTCTGCCCTCTGGCCAACTTCTGTGGGACTAAAGCGTTAGCAAGAGCCATCAAACTGCCTGACGGCTTGTCACCAGCGAGAATCCATTAATTTACACACATTTTCCACTGTTTGGCATCTACCATGATAACTCTTTTTCTCTTCCAAGCAGCTCCTGTTTGCATTTAACACTTGGGTTAATTTTCATCAGAGTTTAAATTTAGCCATCAGTTATTTCAGGGGATTTGTCAGCCGACATATGGAGAGGGGGAGGAAAAAATCCTTCTGAATTTATAATAAAGTGGAATCTGTTGAATGTGAAACAAAAACCAACTGCAATCTCGGGCGGCCCCGGTGGGGAGCGCAGGGTCAGGCAAGAATTGCAGAGTGGATTAGCTGCTCTGTTCACCGGAGCCGCATCTGGGCACCTCCCGCCCTTCCTGATGGATCAAAAAATGATGGAAAGACACAGTTCAATTTGTCCCCCTTTTATAAAGGATAATTAACTTGTCAGTCTTGCTACTTTAACAACTTCATTAAACTCGAGGCGGAATGGGTGCTGAGAAGTCCTGTCTCTATCCGAAAGGAACGCAGGGCACTCGTGTAAATGCGGGGAGGAGAAAGAAACACACCGCGAGCCCCCGATAACGCTGTCTGGTGCCTGAAAAATGGAACATGCTTCTTCCAATTATGTAATAATCCCGCCTTGACTATGACCTGCTAAAAGTAATTTTCTTAACTCGGAAAGCAAAGGAAATCATGTCACAGCCCAGCTAGGTCCAAAAAGCACACCGTTTAGAAATTGAGGTTATAGGGTTTCAAATGCTGTCGGGCCGAACTGTTTAAGACCTAGAGTGATGGCTACGGCCCGGGAAATAGCATTTCACAAGTAATAAAAAGGAGCGGTAGCCGCTCCGGGCCCAGCCTCGCCCTCTGCCGCTTGTGCTGGGATGGGACATAGCTGCACTGCTAATGCGTTTGTAAACCTCAGTGCACGTTCGTCTGGGAGAAAAGAATACTTAAGCCATCTGAGTGCTTAAAATCTCAGGTAAGCGTGGCTTTCCACGTACTTCTTACGCCACACTCTATTTCAGTATTTCTATAAACATTTGGATACGCCCAGAATATATATTTACATACTGCATCTATGTATATTTTATAGTAGTTTAATTAAGACTGTACCTCTTTAGAAATTCTATGCTGTGTAAATAAACACCCAAGCATAGTAAAAAGAAAGTAGTAACAGGAAAATTCTCAGATTTTATAAATAAAGTTACGCTGTTTCCTTTCAAAGCAGAAATGGTTTTATGAAGCTGGTAATTCTGCCCTATAATATCACATTTCACTATGACAGAATAATAATTTAATAATCATAAAATCATAATAAAAATTTGAAGTAGCTATTATAAGGGTAAAATTTAACATGCTTTTCTAGATAGTCAGAAATTCTGAGTATGTTCATACAATTGTCCAAGACAGGCCAAAATTATTTTTACAAATCGTCTAAAATCATTAAAATTTATTTTCTGTTAATATTTTTCATAAGAATTCTTTAAATAAACATTTCATAAAGTTAATATTAGCCCTTTAAAGTTTATAATCCCAAACACATTCAATTTATGATTTTTAGAAAACATAACTATGAAATCTCTTAGGGTTCTTTTTTAAATTATTTTGTGAATATCTGAGAAAGGCAAGACTAGAGAAACAGACTTTTTAAATACAATACTTCAATAAAAATGCCCGAATTTTATATCACAAGCGATTGTTAGAACTGAGAATGACAGCATTATTCACACATGGTTTATTGGGTGAGCGTGTCTGAATTCTTTTTGTTGTCATTTTATTTTAGATAAGCTGTGGAAAACCCCATAGAGTAAGTCATTACAGCAGCTGTTTAATATCTGAGAATGTAGATATTCTTTTCCATACTTTAGACAAGGAAAATTGCCGAAGTTCTTAGAAAAATCATTTTAAAAAGATAACACACTTGAAGATTAGCTTTATCACATCAAGTTGAGGATTTCTGTTTACCCCACTTAGTTAAGGATTATATTTAGGGCCAAAAAGATGTTTTTGTCACAGTATTTGGAAAGGGAGTAGGTCCTCAGTCATCTCCAAAGTGACTTTTTCCTGTTCCTGGACTCGCCTGTTGTCTCTATAGTCAGACAATAATTAGAACGACGCGGTTTGTATCGTCCCATTTTAAACACTGTCTGCACCCATTTGGGCAGAAGAATTCAAAGCTTGATTAGCCCTTCTCCCGCAGGATTGGAAAAGCAGAACCGTGATTCAGCCTGGCAACTGTTCTTGCCACCGGTGCTTGTCCAAGTGTTACATGATCTCAGGAATCGCGGTCCCAGACACCAGCACCATGGGGGCCTCTGCACGCAGTGACATCCCAGTCTCTCCTAGATAGCACTTGGCATGTTTGCTTGCCGTGTCTTTTACAGGAAAAGACCCAAGGGCCATTGAGATTAGCAGGCTCCTCAGCCATGTCACCCTCTCCAGCTGGCCTGGCACCAGGGGCACTGCAGACTGAAAAGTAAGTGACTCTGATTCCATCTGCACTAATGCTGGGAGACTGCAAATGTTAGGAAGGAAAGCGGCCGCAGTCAGGGCTTGTTGGACGTTTGCTGTGCAGAAATGCAATGGAACAGGGGTGAGGGAGAAGGGCTGGGGACAGAGATCCTGCTGCAGCATCCCGCGCTGGGTCCGTTTTCCTGTGCTGCCCAGAGGAGCGATAGGGCACCCAGGACTTAACTGTCAAATCCGTGTCCCCAAATACAACATCCCAAGCAAGGAAACACCACCAGCTTAGGTCAGCATAGGAGTGCGAAGTCGATCTTCTTTCATAATTTGGAATTTACCCGTGACTGACTCCGACTTTGTTTTGAATGAGCCCAGTGTGGTTTTAGGTCTGCTGTGTGCCTTGTTCTGGTTTCTTAAAGGAAGATAACAGAACACTGTTGATTTTAGAGAGCAAACTCAGTCAAGTGGTAACTCCAGCAGCTGGCATCACTAAGCAAACCTGGGGAAAGAAGTTCAATTGCCTATTGTAACAAAATTCTTAAATTGCCTTGGGCATAATCACTGTAATTTAGTCATTTGGTGACTGAGGGTTGGTCAGTCATTTGTTGGCAGGGGTGCCTTTTACTCAAAAAGAGCATTTTTTCCACCAATAATCTTTAATTTGTAGTCAGTTCTTCCAAGGAGCACGCAGTGATTGAAGAAGCATCAATATAATTAAGTCTCCTTATCAAGCGCGTAAGTGAAGCTCTCTACAAATGGAGCTGTCCCACCCTAACTTTAAGATCTGCTCCTCTATGAGCACATTGGTAATTATGAGCAAAGGATCAGCTTTAACAGAAATTTCTTAGCTGTTTACAACAATCGGAAGAAACCTCTTATCTTCATTTTCTTCTTGACAGTTACCTCATTTTCTTACAGTAAAAGGAGATGTGAGAAGCATTTGAGTAGCTTAAGTAAGTATATTTGGGATTATCTGTTTGTTTAAAGAAATTAGTAGTTTATGTTTGTGTATCTGCACGCAGCTACAAGATACTCAGGAAATGCTGACTGATATCAGGGTCTCTCCTTGCAAATTATAATGAAAACACCCACACTGATCACTCTTCATATTTTCACGTTAGGAGCAGAAATGTTCTGAACTGGACCACAGCTCTCCCATATTCTTAAGATTTACAAGGTGTTGAACAACTCCTTTCTTCAAGGAGCTGGAGTTGACAGTGTATCTTAAGTATCACATCCCAGGGTCAGAGAGAAGCTGGCGCTTCACAGTAAAATCACAGGCTAACTAAGCCATCCTGGTTTTGAATCACTGTAAGTAGTTATGTAACAATTTGCATTTTATGTGTTCCATAGATTTTGAAATGCAAATTTGTACAGAAGAACCTTCTGTGATGACCCAGTTATGGCCTTGCAACTACTTGTTTAACTAAGTTGGTCACTAAATGAGGCATTGTATATGGTATATACATTCCAATATTCAGAACAAAGACATGGTCAAAGGAAACTCCAGCTGGACTTTGCTTTTATTTGCTTAACTCTTACATGTGGTGCTCTGATGTGTAACAGACCATAAAACTATAGTATTGTACAGTACAGTACAACCAGCAAAAATTTCAATACTGTCTAAACAGAGTGTACTGTACAAAAAGACACTGAGGCTTTAGAAACAAAATGTACAACACTGTACAAACGAAAAAGATGGATCATAAATCCAAAGAGTTGTTAAGCAGATAGATCATGCAATGAGGAATATCTGTATTGCTCTTTGAAATATCAGTCTGAAGAAATAGATGATTTTGAAATTGTGATTTAATTCAAAGGCCCTGATAGTTTAGCTTAGTTAAAATGTAGATTTTTTTCAAGACTCTCTGTTCACCTTGGTTCTCTTTACTTTATTTTGGACAAATGACGAAAATTTCATGTGGGTTTTTTTGGGGGGGGTAAGGATTTTAAATTCTCCTATTCTAAGGCTCCTTCTGTATTTCACAATCATTGTCTTTTTCCCCTATGTAAGTGCCACAGGGCACCCTTGTCAAGTGAGTGAGGGAAATAAATAAGCACCACTGTTCTCTAGTGGCTGGCTCTCCAGATCCCCTGGGAGACCACCAGTCCTCCCTTCTCTCCTGGGAATCTTATGGCAAGTGAAGATCACTCACTTTATATCCAAACACATCCACTTCCTGCTAACCATCACTTTCCAATAGGGACTTGATCACCCCCATCACACATTCAAAACCCATTTTGGGTAGCTCCAGTCCAGCAGGCTCCTGGGTGGGCCCTGATGTATCCTGAGCTTTATCATCCCTATGCTGAGGAAAGCTCATTTCCCAAAAGAAGAATGAGTTGGAAATGCAGAGATGCTGAAGAACTTGCTCCTGGCGACCCAGTTATTCAGTGATGAGTCCTGGATTTGAAGTCAGGGCTTTTGAATTTCACGTGCATGGACATTTCTGTCCACACACATCAAATGCAGCACACAACTTACTTCTCCTCTGTCACCTCAGAGTCCTTAGCATGGAGAGAACCAAGTCTGTACACTGTGATGTGGTCGTTTCTTCATGTTCTGCAGGTAGACTGCCAGTGTTTGCAGAATTCCACTACTTTATCCTAAGCATCTGGTCTCTCTGTTCCTTCTAGGTGGATTTTATCTCACTCAGCATAGCATCTCCAATGTCTGAATCATGCCTGACTCTTGGTAATTAAGGGATCCACTGTAGGGGAGGTGGCCAGGGATGCGACAAGTGTTGACAGAAGGAGAGAAGACATGGTATGTGGAAAGGCAAGACTTCAGCAGCACAAGGCTCCTAAGATTATTGGCTGACTATGTTTTCCACTTAGCGATAAGAACGGTAAGACTTCTCTGCAGTATCATACATGTGGGTGTACTTGCCCATGAGACTTGGTGGCAGTCTCTGTGGCCATCGACAAAGCTCCAGAGAATCTTTTGTTTGCTTTTACCGAATCACTCATATTAGCTCGGTTTCTCATCCATTCTATCACTCTTTGAAGATGTTTTTTCCCCCAGAACAGCTTCCCAGGTAAGCAACACTGGGCTTATCTGCATGGGTTGGATCCTGGGCGTGCAGTTGTCACAGCTTCTGGCACAGAGGTCACACCAGATGTGCCAGGCTTCACCCTTGCTTAGGGGTAAGGCAGCACATGCATCATAATCAAATAGAGAAAAGCGAATAACACAGCGCTAGCTCTTATGGGTTGAATTGTGTCTCCCCTGAAGATGAATGCAAAACTTATGAATGTGACCATGAATGTGGTAAAGGCAAGGAGATCTGGGTGGACCCTGCCCCAATATTAACTGGTGTCCTGATAAGAAAAGGGACAGAGAACAGAAGCCACACCTACACTGAGAGCCACACAAAGATGAAGGCAGAAGGTGGGGTGGTGCCCACAAGCCAAGGACACCAGATGCCAGCAGCTGCTGGAGGCTGGAACAGAGGCTTGGAACTGATTCTCCCTCCCAGCCCTTGGAGGGAATCAGCTCAAGTGACACCTTTACCTTGCACTTCTTGCCTCTAATATATTTCTGACAATGCATTTCTGCTATTAAGCAACAGGTTTGTGTTACAATAGCCCTAGGAAATTAATGCATTTAAGACAACAGTCTCTAATTAATGGTGTCTGCCTCTACTTACAAAGAGAAGGAAGAAGATACTTTTTGTGTTTGTTTTCTTTTTCAGCCCAAAGATATAAATGTCTGGGTCATTATGCACAAAATATATTAATTTTACAGTTAAAATTGAGTTATTCTGACATATTATCTCTTGAGTGCCATAACAATAGGCTGTATGCTAGTGATCATGAATGGCAGATCATTTCCCAGCATAGAGATGCTGGGTCAACCAACCTTGATGCCATGAAGAACACTGATATGTAGGGACACACAGAGAAAAGAGCCACATGATCTCACCTATGTGTCTATCCTAAAACACGGGAAGCCATAGAAAGAGGAGAACAGACTGGTAATGACCAAGACTCCAGGGAAAGAAGCTGGGGACTGCAGAGAGGTTGGTCACAGTATCTAAATGTCAGTCCAACAGGAGGCAGGAGTTCAAGAGATGTGGAAAACAGGATGGTGGCAACTGTATACTTGGAAATCGTTGCGAATAGATTGGAAGTGTCCTTACATTACACACAGGAAATAACCCATATGTTGCTAGCTTTGTTTAGACACAGCACAGTGTGTGTTTCAAAATGTCACACAGACAATTTTTATTTGTCAATTAAAAAACATAATAAGACATGATATTAAAAACAGAAAGATAGAATGAAATGAAAGACAATATGCACCCCGAGCGGCAGGCGGGTCCCCTGCAGATGTGCTGAGTGTATGTAGCATGAGTGCCTTACTATTTTACCAAAACCACTCCCACTGTAGTAACTTCAGACAGCAGATTTCTGTGTAAGATTCCACAGGAAAAAGACCAAAACAGAAGGAAAGGGTATCACTGTGTTGCCATTGTTTTCAGACATGACCTGTCTCGTATGTCTACTCTGCAATCGGCACCTGTAAATAAGTAAATAAAAAGGTGATACAAGCCAGGCATGGTGGTGCACACCTGTAATCTCAGCATTTGGGAGGCTGAGGCAGGTGCACTGTGGCAAATTCAAGACCAGTTTGGGCTACAAATCGAGCTGAAGGCCAACCTGACCTGCGTAGCGAGACCCTGTCTCAAAAAACAAAAAAAAAACAACAAAAAAAAAAGTGAGGCAAAGTCAGTGGGATTGTTTTTGTAATCACATGATATCACAGTATTCCTGAAATTCACCACTTGGGTGTTTAAAATGACTGAATTCACTATTATGGTTGACATCTAGGTATCCCCAAAAGTCTCATGGGCCACTGGTGGGCTTTTGGGAGGTGATTGAGTGTGTGATACTCATCAATGGGTTATTCAGGGATGAGTTTATAGCTAATGTGGTGCTGGGAGGTGAAGTCTGGTTGGAGGAGAAGGTCACTGGGGGTCGAGGCCTGGAAGGGTCTCCCTCCTTGTCCTCCCTTGATCTCTCTTTCCTGCCACCATGCACCGAGCTCTTTTTCCTTTACCAGTCCCCTCTGCCGTGCTCCTCTACCTTGGAGCCAGCCAACCATGGAGTGAAATCTCTACAAACTGTGAGCCAAAATGAACCTTTTCTTCTTTAACTTGTGGGCGTTGGGTATTATGCCTAGCAATAAACAAGTAAGGCAGTTCCTGGATTATCGGTGATTTTTCTAATGATGACTTGTCTTACTTAATGCAAACGTTTTGGAAAAATCAGTTTAGTTTGTTGGCTTCTTTGTTCTTTGAGTTGAAGAAGGAAAAGATCCACACTCCCACTCCTGCCCTTGAGAACCTCCTGCTCATTCTAATGATCCTTCTTTTAAAAGCACTTACTAAGAGCTGGGGACCGAGCTCAGTGGTAAAACTCTTGCCTAGAATGCGTGAGTCATAACTGTGCAAATAAATAAAATAAAATAGCTTGCTAATGACTTGCTTGCCTCCTTCCAGTTTTGGAGCAATGTCTGTATCTTTGCAGCCATCTATTTTCTCAAGTGTAATGTCAGTGCTTGCTGGTTGGTGATCTTCAGTTGAGCTATGAAACTGCCATAGGTGTTCATGGTAACCCAGGGCCCTGGCACCCCAGCCCCTCCTGTGAGGCCTGGGGCTCAGCTAGACATGACAACCCCAGCACTGTGGTGTGACACCTGTGCATATGGATTTGCACAACACTTGGGATAAATTGTTCTGCTTGTATGGGACACAGACCTCCTAGATAAAGCAACTGTTGTCAGTTCTAACTCATCTAACACCCGACGTTCTCACCCCTTCAGGACATGGCCCTCAGCCTAAGCTGGGTCTCTACTCCATGGCCGACCATTCCCTACCCAAACATACCAAACTATCATACAGCTCCTTCCGTTTTTAAAAAACACCCCAAGTTCCTTAAAGTTAAGCTAAACTTCTTTATCTCCGTTTCTTCTCTGCAGAAGTCAATTGTGGCTAGACATGATGGCACAAGCTTGCAATGCCAGCACTCCTGGAGGCTGAGGCAGAAGGTTCAAAAACTCATGCCTAGTCTGGGTAACTTAGTACCTGGCAAGACTCTGTCTCAACATAAATCACAACAAATGGCTGAGCACGTAGTTAGTGCAAAGGCCCAGGGTTCAGTACTCAGCACTACAAAAGCTAGGATGGAAAGAAAACAAATGCTTGGCTTGCCCACTGCAGCTGAGAAGGACACCGTGCTGACGGAGGCCGGGATGAGCTCTGCCCGGTTCCGTGCTGACGGAGGCTGGGATGAGCTCTGCCCGGTTAGGATGAGCCCAGACCTTACTGGCCCACTCCTGAAAGGTCTTACAGCCTTCTGGTTGTTTCTTACAGTATCAGGCAGATCTGTCTTCTCTCCCCAGTCAGACGACAGGCTGCTTGAAGGCATAGAACAGGTCCTTTAATCAGGGCTCTGCATAGGACAAGTAGCATTGGACATACTTAAGTAATTAATGCCCCCCAAAACGCAATGAGATTAAATTAAGTGAGTTCTAAATCATTCACAAACACAGAAAGCACACTGCCATCTGTGGTAGTGTGTCCGCTGTGAAACCCAGCGTAGGGATGACAGTAAAGTCAATGTTAGGGGCTATTCTTGACAGGGTCATCAAGATGACACTGATGACAGCATCAGAATCCCATGTGCTCCTACCGCAGGCCGCTCCTTTAGCCCCGGGAGCCGGTAATAAATCACTCACCTCTGACACCAACCATCTAGCAGAGGAGTTTGGGCCAGGAAACAAGGAAAATCCTTAAGGTTGAAAATAGAGCCTATCACAAACCTCGTTCTACTCTGGACAATTAGCAGGGATTTAATAAACGCCTATTATGAATGCACAAATGACTCTAAGGCTAGAGTCAGCACCAGTGAACAAGTGACGCTCATTTTGCTAAGCCGAAGATTCCTACTTTCCTTACTACTTTTTGTATTTTTATAAAAAGAAAATAACAGAAAATTAAATGGTCTTTGAACAGCTCTCTGAAATACACAGCTGAGAGCTACAGTAATTTTTCTTCAATTGTATCAGGATCCATTTGGCCCCTGAGGAAGGCAAATTAAATTACAGACTATTTCAATACTGGAGCACCAAACACAGAGCAAGGCAGAGCTGCAGTCAGCGTTGACGCTCTTCTCTGAAATCATGGTCCTTTCACTGTTCCCTCTGCCGATAAGTTAAGAGATAAAGTGACATCTTTCTGATTACTGAAAGGTTTTACATCGTTCGCAGTGCTGAATACACACGTTGGGTTCAGGGTGTCCAGCAGGTTGGTAATTACTTGTGATCTTTTTTAAAAGTCCTCTTGTTCACATTCTGTGTTTCCTCTTCACCAGCTTTATCTTCCCTGGTTATTTTCCAACCTGCAAAAGAAAACTCTGCACCTTCAGAGACAGCTGCTACCCATGTCTTATGCATCGCACGCCACTAGTCCACGTCTCGGAGACCCCACAGGAGATGGGGCATCGGGGGTTTCTGGAAAGAAATGAGCTGCGTCCACTTTCCCTCCCCCCAGGATCCTCGCCGCATCCAGATATGGCACCCCACGCACTCTTGTCCATATGGGGTCAGCAGGACTCCTTTTTGTACTTCTTGTGTTTACCTGGCCTTGCCAGGAAGCTGCTTTGCAGGGGAGTGTATCCTTTATCCCCCAGCTGGCTGACAGTGCTGCAGCCCCTACTAGGGGCCGGAATAATAGGTAAGAGAACGAGGGTAACTAACTGCCTAATATCTCATCTTTACCATAGTCAGTCTAGGAAAGCATTCGCCTGCCTGCACACCCCCCCCCCCACACACACACAATGACTCGGGCAAGTTATAGGTCCTTGAAATCCAGGAACTCTCCCTTTCCAGACAGCAGCGCAAGCCTTCTTCCACTTAGCCAGGCCAGGGTTCCCTTTCTGAAGAAAGGAAGGAAAGAGAGAGGCAGTGGTCCTGGTCCCTAGGATGGGGAGCTGAGGAAGCGCACCTGGCGGGGGATGAATATTCTAATGCTTCCCGGCCTTTGGGGGGAGGTGAAGGGGGCTTGTTGAAAACACTGCCGCAAGCAGATGGGCCCCCCGAAACCATCTGCCATGAAGCAACTGAATGCTCAATGATGCGTCGCGGAATTATTTAGCTCTCAAAGAGCCCGAAAGTAGTTACTAATGACGGCATCTGTACCAAGAGCAAACAACCTATTTATATATGATCTATGACTTCAGAAACTGTTCAGAGACCCTCGTTTCTTAAAGAAGCAACCGGTTTTGGTGGCAAATATAAAATTGTTACTGAAAAATCATAAATTATAATCTTAAAAACTGGCATCTAATTTCTTTCTTTGGATTAAATAAACTTCTTGCTGAATCCAAATCTTTCTTATTCCCCTCAGAAGGTTTAGTTGACTAATGTACTTGGATATAACTTTAAACTGACAAGGAATAAATATATATATTTAATTTCCTAAAATCATGTCTTCTGGACAATTTAACTTCTATACAAGTATATCATCTTTTCTGCAATATATTTTTCTATCATAGAAAAGATAGCCTTCATAAATATTTTAAACTACAGTAATAAGAATAGAAAAAAAGAAATCACTACTCATCAAAAACAACCACTATTAATATTTAGGGTATATTTTCCTTGGGTTGTTTTTGTATACCTTGTTTAAAAAGTAAACCACTAAAGTTAGTTCTATAATACTTGCAAAAGTGTATGTATTCCACTAGAGACTTAGTTTTTGTGACATACAACTTGATAATATATTCCTTTTATTCATGATCTTCTGGAAATACACAAAAATAGTCTGGCATAGCCATGTAGTAGGATACTGCTCAAAAACAAATAGAAAACCTTACCAATACACCCAGCCACATGGACGAATCTCAAGTGTACCATGCAAAGCAGAGGAAGCGGGGCCTGAAAAGCTACCCACTGTGCGGCAGTGTCTGTAGGAGCTTCTGAAAAAGGCAAAGAGACAGGTCGGGGGATTGGAGGGGTAGGGAGACTGAGAAGTGTCACTGGGAAGAAGCAGCACAATGGGTTTTTGATTTAGACATTGTACATATCATATATATGAAGAAGCTTATATATATATATACACACACATATATATCTCTATATATACATGTATACATATAGAGAGATATATATGTAAAGGAATTTTAAAATATTATTAAAAAGAGTAAGGATCCTAGAAATGGGTTTGCTGCTGACTGTGGCAGGGAGGACGGTAGGAGAACGGATTGGAATGAAAAGTAAAAGCTGGAAATTCTCAGTTCACCTGTGAGCTTGTTACATTTCAAGTGTGGACCTGCAAGTGGAGGAGCTGGCAGACAGTTTGATATGTGTTTGGAACCCGGGGGGGATACGCAGGGCGGGTATAAACTTGGGAGCTGTCAGTGTGTAACTGGCATTTAAAGTCATAAGACTCACTCAAATCCCATTTCCAAGCAAGGGCACTGAGCTCCGCATGGGTGTATCCAAAGGGTGACACCCTTGTGTAACAAAGAAGAGCTCTGATTTCTGGGTGCTACGCCACCCTGGAATCTCAGCCAGGAGCATAAAAGGAACTACCCAGACATCTGACCGGAGTGTGAACACTCAGCCTCGAAATGACAGCAGGAGTGGATTCTGTTTCCCCTCTTACCTCCTCGCCTGAGAACCTCTCCCAGTGATGGTTCCCGCTGTGCCCACAGCCTGCATTTCCTGTCCGAGTGCCACCATACACTAGTGGCTCCAGAGAGGGTCACCTGCAGACTTTCAGCATCTATCTGCTGCATGCACATTTCAAAGGAATGTCTGATTTACCTTAAGTAAAAAAGGCTTTCACCTGGTTATATTCAGAATTACTTAGATGTAAAAAAGAGACAGAGAGAGAAGTTGGAGTGTGCATATAAATAAACAGAATTTACCTGGACTGTGTATAAAACATACATGTGCACAAATAATACATGTGAAAGAGAAAAATTAGCTTTGGAAGCCTGTAGTTCACAAGAACTTTTCATACTTAATTCACTCTTACAAATTGGACATATCGATAAAAGCTAGTTGGAAAGCTACATCTATGGTTTATATTGTCCTCAAGTAAAACTCTGAGGAAAGCACTAATTTCTACCATCACATATACAGAAAACGTCCTTTGTTGAGTCAGGCATTTGAGTTTCTCCTGACTTAGCAAATTAACCTGACAACTGTTTTTGCACAGTTTGTAAGCACTGTATTTTCCCGAGAGCTTTCTGAGGAGATTTTTCTCAACTAAAAGCATTTGAATTTAAACACTGAAGATTTTTCCAAACTAGGGTAGATAGCTCTTAATCAAGTAATCATCAAAAATTTAAGAAGCAACATTCATTGTCCCTGATAGATAGTGGCCTTGGATGTTATGTCTTAACTTTCAAAATAGCTGTGGCTATGATATTTTTTCTCACCTGCTCTTCCGTCTCATTGAATACAATAAACGGCACATATTGTAGAGTTGATCTCTAATTTTGATTCGATTCATTTTGTTAACATGTGAAGGTTATTACTATGTTTGTATATCACAAAGTAATCTTCTCTATTCAGACACCCTAAAAGATGAGCAGTCGTCCTTTTCATTGTTAGAAGTAAATAATTTATAAAACCCGGTTCTTCAATGAAGCTAAAAGTTTACTTCAAAAGTCTAAAGATCTTATAAAGCAATGAAAGTGTTAAAACTGCCTAGAACCTTCTCTCTCCAGCCCCACAAGAACACCCGGAAAATATTTCTAAAAAGGAGTGAAGCGTCTCCCCCACCTCTGGCCTCTCCTCTGTCTGCTGTTTCACTTTTGGTTGCCACTCTGTTACTTCAATGACAACGTGCCTGAGATACCGGTGCTGAATTTGAATCCGTGAGTGGTGCTTCAAATGGTCCCCAAAGCAACAGAGGTGACACCCAAGTCCCTGGTCTCTGCAACACGGGCTCAACCTGCCTGGACTTCTCACCTGCCAATCACTCAGCAGTCAGTCAAGGGGAGGGCACCGCACCATCAGCAGCTTAATGACAGCCAGGTGGAACTGTGTTCCGACGTCAGGGTCTTCCTGGGACCAGACCGAGTCCTAGTGTGGGTAATAATGAGACGCTTTCATATTCTGGGTGAGCTGTGAGGACTCAGCCCTCTGCCAGGACCCCCACCTGTCCCCGCCACGAGGGGAGCCCGGCTCTCCCAGCATCGGTCCACAGGACCTACACCGAGTGGACTCTGACCGTTAAAGCGAGCAACCCTATTCGCATCTTTCCAGCCTGACTTCAGAATGAGAAGGTGTTAATTGGTCCTGCAAAAGAGGCCAGCAGATCCAGGGGCAAATAGCCTGGTGCATTTCCCCAGCTGACATTTAAATCGGAGCTGATGTGCCCTTCCTCAGGCGAGCTTACTGAGCTCTCAACCTTGACCTGAAGGGAACACCCTTGGTGGAAGTGACAGGTAATTTAGCCTTCCTGCTAAGTTCTGGGGCTCTCTGGTGGTGAATTATGTATGGTGCTCCTATGATACAGACACCTGTCCACTGAGAGCCAAACCAAAGCTGATAGATTCCTCTTAAAGACCTTAGATTAGCTATAAACTACCTTTCTCCCCCAGGAAAGCCGTCAGGATGCCAATCACCTCGCTTTTGCTTTCCTCCTATGGTCTCAGGGATTCTGGAGAGGCTGAAAACAAACTAAGTGACATTTGCTTTTATAAAATTCCTTGGATAGCACTCCAGGTTCACTCTCTTTTCATTTCTCTGAAATAATCAGAAACTCTTTTCAACTGGAGTGATAAACTTGTCAATTGTGATGTCAATGTTTTTATACCCACATCCCAAGTTGGGTCTTAAAATAATTCACTCATAACTGCATTATATGGATTAAATCAAACTTTTCAGCAAGATTATGTAACAGTTCAAAAACAGCTTTTAGAGAAAAAAAAAGAGCAAAAATTCTGTCACACCGTAACCCCAGTATATGTTGTAACTTGAAAGAGACAAATCGAATATTTTGGATCTGGTGATCTCAGTAGCACTGCCAGCATCTTGATGGCTATAAAGAGGGACTAGAGCCATAGCAGGTGGTCACGGATGGAGTGGTTGAAAGTTCCTTGTGGGTGCAGGAGGCTGCTTCTGGGGGTGACTGACTGGACTGGAAGGGACAGGGTCTCCAGCATGGACTTCATATCCTGTCCTGCTCAAAACAGCCCCCACCAGCCAGACTTGGATGGGACATAATCTGAAACCCATGCGCTCACCTGGCTGCCACTGAAATGCCTCAGGGAACGCAGGGACCTGGGGAGGGGCCTGGGAATGCTAGTTGCCATTGGCCACTGTATGCAATGTGGGCGGAAAGCTCCATGTGTGGACAGAGACACAAAAGGCTGGGGACAGATGTTTGGGACAGACATCTGCACGGTGCTCTTTCTTCGAAGTACTCAGCCCAGCACTGATCTTTGGCGCAGTGTCCCTTCTGGAAATGTTGGAGGCACTCAGGTCTCTGCAGCAGAGGCTGCCTCCCCACTTCCTGTCCAGCAGAGGAAGGGAAAGGGGACCACCTTAGGACTCAAGGGCAGCCGGGTCCATCCCCATTAAAGACGCAATGTAAATGGCAAATGTCTCCCGAGATGACCTCTTTCCCCAGGCGCTGTGTTCCTGCCCGCTGGAGCGCAGACAGAGAATCTCATTAGGAATCTAATACAATAAAGACATGTAGATCTTAAGGGTGGGTAGAGGGTGCAAATCAAATTAGCCTCATTATTTTATTCTGCACCTTGCAGCGCTTCTGCCAGTGGACAATTGCATTAGATCAGTGAGGAGATCAAAAGGCGAAAACTCCCTGGAAATTCACGGTTTGGAGCCGGACTACGGGGCAGGAGAGCCCTGGCCAGTATGCCAGAGTAAAGCTCGCTGACCCGAGTCTTCCGCTAGGCCTTTATTTTTATTTCTGAACTCCCAGGTTAATGTCTTTATTTCATGTGGGCCATGGGAGACAGAGCAAGATTATAAGCAAAAAGACAGAAAACAAAACTCTGGCTCCAACTTGGCTGTGGAAATTCGTTGAGGTTTGAGGGGTTTGCTTTGATACTCTTTCGACATTAGGGAACACAAAAATGGTGCTGAAATGACTGCAGGTTCTTGCCAATAGCTAAAGTGTAGAGGGGGAAATGTGAACATGCTTGGAAGGGAAACTGTCAACTAAAATAGTAGATGATGTGAATATTTTGGGAAGAGGGGAACAACCACCATTGAAGTCATTGTTCTGAGGATTACCTTGTAGATAAGGGTGAAAGTAAAATAATCTGTATTATAATTCAATGTATGTTGCATTTATTTTAACAACCCATTAACTGAGTGATTGCATGCTCTGGCTTGGCTCTTCAGGGTCGCTCAGAGGCCTGTGTGTTACTGCTGGCTTGGTCCACAGCCCATGGGGCTACTGGGAGGTGTGGCACTTTGAAAAGGAAACACCCAGAAGGAGGAAGTGAGTCACAGGGGGAATGGCCAGGAAGGGAATCCTGGGACCGTGATGCTTCCTCCTCTCTCTCTTTGCTTCCTGACCACCATGAGGGAAGTGGGTCTCTTCTATGAGATGTTCTCATCACAGTGTACTGCATCACCCCAGATAGGACCAAAGCAACACCCTGAGTGACTAATGACTGAAGCCTCTGACACCATGAGCCAAAATAAACCTTTTTTCCCTTTAAATTGTTTATCTCAGGTGTTTTGTCACAGCAGCAAAGAGCTGATGCACCAGGACAGTGGTTAACCTGTGGCATGTGTGGGAGACAGGACCCAAGGAAAAAGGCATGAGGTAAAACCAAGGAGATCGGTGTCAAGTGCGGACCTTAGCCAATAATAAAATATAATGTACAGAGATTCATTAATTGTAACAAACAAACTGTGCTATTATAAAATAATAATAGTGGGGAAGCTGGGTGTTTGAGTATAGAAGAAGACTCTGTTGTATCTTTTCAATTTTTCTATAAATCAAGAAGTGTCCTAAGTATAAAGCATATTGCAGTAAATAAATATGCCCCTGCTCTCAAAGAACTTCCAGTCAAGTGGGAAATAATCCAGAGATCTCTGTAATCAATTATTCTTCCTGTGCTTATCACAAAATCAAACCACTACAATACTGCCAAACAGAGCTTAATTTAAAGATTTAAAAAATTAAGGAATCATTATTAACATCATCTGAAACTACTAATGTATTACTTCTACTATAGTTGAGGCAGAAAGATTGTAAGAAATTCACTATGAGACTTTTTAACCTAGAGATAGGTCCTGTTTAACTGCATAACTGTTTTTTTTTTTTTTTTTGGTACTGGGGATCGAACTCTCGACCTCACACTTGCTAGGCAGGTGCTTAAGCCACTGAGCTAAATCCCCAGCGACCGTAACTGCATAACTGTTAATTAAGCACTCTTCATGCAAACCAATGAATAGTATGCACTACTCTGCTGTGGTCACCTAAACCTCTCTCTCTCTCTCTCTCTCTCTCTTCCTCAACTCTAGTTGAATCATTACACTTGATCTTGTCATCTCCTGGCAACAGTACCATCCATTCATCTACAAAGGGTACCATCCATTCCATTCATCTACAAATCCACATGTATATACTGAAAAACAACTTTACACGGTTGCCAAGAAATGCAGAAGAGAACAGAGCACAACATAAAAACCTAAAGAAACATGTGTGGCACAGTAAGAATTGCAATATTTGTGTGGTTTATCTCCAAATAACTGGCATAAATGGGACACACCATCATTTCTGTTCCCATTTTTTAAAAAGCCTGCTTTTTCTAAGACCAGCTCAGAATGGAACTTGTGGAGACCTGTGACAGAAAAATGTGCTACCCTGGCATGGTGGTGGATACTTGTAATACCAGTAATGTGGGAAACTGAGGCAGGAAGGAGGATCACAAGATCAAGGCCTGCCTGGGCAACTTAGTGGCTTAGTGAGACCCTGTCTCAAGGGAAAAGAGAGCTGCTGAGGGCAAGCTGGGGATGTGACACAGTACGAATACACAGGAGGGTACTGCGTTTCACCCCTACAGCTGCAGGGAAGGAGGAGGAAGGGGAGGAGGAGGACAAATAGGGGAGGAGGAGATAAAGGAGAAAAGGAAGGAAGAGGGGAAAAGGAGGGAAAGGAGAAGGAGGAAAAGGAGGGGAGAAAAGAGGAGGGGGAAGAAAGGAAGAGGCAAGAGGAAGAGTGTGCTGACCTGGTGTGGTTGGCCTGATGCCTCGAGGAAGGGCCGCTTGGGGGTTGCTTGGCACGTGGCACGGAGCCTGCAGACGGGAGACAGGGCCACCCTGGAGTCACATTGGCGTGCTTAGAGCAAAGGACAAAGAAGCCAGGGGTTGCAGGAGTTCATGCATGTTCAGAACAAGCAGAGCTTCGGCAGAGTGTTGGGTAGCAGCGGCAGGGGGCCAGATCCCCAGCCTGTCTTCCCTGTGCTCCTCCCACATGGGAATCACCCTGTGCAGCTCGCGTTTGCCTCGCTCTTGCTCCTGGTCTCCGGTGCCTGGTGACCCACACAGAGCAGAGGGTCAGAGAACATCCCCAGAAAGGACAGCGACAAAGACACGCGTGCCCTTCTGGGTCTCAAGCAGAGAGAGAGACAGAGAGACAGAGAGAGAGACAGAGAGACAGAGAGAGGGAAAGACCTTGGATATTTTGAGGCAGTAACTCCAAAACATGGAGCCTGAACAAGGTCCCCTTGCTGGGTCCGAGGAACCCTATGCTTGGGCTGTGCAGTATGTTTTTAAAAGTGATTTCATAACAACAAAACAAGGACATTGTTGATTTATTGGCTTTGCTATGGAACCCTTGCCTCCCACTATGTCCTGCACAAAGGTGTTAATTTAAAATAGGGCCATTCTGGTTGGGTTTCACAGAAAAACTGGCATTTAGGGAGAAGTAAGTGCTGATGTGAAGACCGTGCACTGATTCGGGGGTGCAGAACAATGGGGGTCCCAGAAGTGACTGAGGGTGTGGGTATCTCGGGCTCCTACAGAGTCACCCACCCAGGCCTGCTATGGAGGGCTGGGCTCAGGAGATACAGGCCTGAGAGCCAGACTCTTGGGCATCCCGACTCCGGCATTAACTCCGGTCCTCTGAACCCCACCACTGCTCTCTAGTTTATCCTGAGCCATCCTGAGAGGGCTTCTAAAGGGTATTGAGAACCAAGGAAATTCCAATCAGCCAAGTGACGACAAAGCCAGTCTTAGCTGGAGCTCCCATTCCACAGAACATAGCAAGCGCTACACTGTGAGATGCTGCTATGGAAAGCCTGAAACCTGGGGCAGCGCCTGTGGCTCCTGACAGCCAGAGAGCAGGAGTGACAGTGTTCGGGAGGTTCGGAAGGTTCTGAAGGTGCTCGGACTTTGACGGTGCCATCAGCCTCCATTCCTTAAGGCTGTTCACCTCTGTCCTTCCCGAGTCTCATACTAGGAGATTTGACTCTGTGTATCCATTTCTTACTCTCACCTTGCTCCAAATGTACTTCTTTTCTTTCTACAAATAGCTACAGCCATCCTGGTACCAAGGCTGGAACTACCAAGGAGGTAGCTGCATCCGGCTGACTCTCAGCTTTCGAGCTGAACTTCTGCAAGAATGTGAAGGGGAGATGATCTGACAAGGAGACGCGCTTGCCTCTAAGCTCAGCTGTGCCTGCCTTTAATTAAAAATGGTATTGATTTTCTGCTGTCTAATGATGGGCACTCTCGTGCCCTCCTGATGTTAGCCACTGACAGTTTAAGTATGAAACAAAGGGCGTTTATTCAGCGCTTAATGCAAAATTATGACTGATTAAAAAGTGATTTATCATGAGAACTACATCTGCAGAAGCTTTTCCTGAGTGCTTCTGGGAAGCAGAGTCTGAAAAGTAACAATATTTGAAACAGTCCTCTTCTTCTCTAACCCCATTCTTCTTTCCTGGTTTCTGCCCAATGCAGAAAATAAAATTTCCACTGAATTCAGGACCAAAGAGCATGGGAGAAAAAAGCATTGCAGAAGCCAGGCTTGTAGCATACCCTGCCTTTGGAGAGGGAAACGGTCCTGAGTTTCCGGACTGTGATCTTCGGACATCTGTGCCTCTCTCTGGGACCTCGTGTGGCATTGGCACCGTGGAGACGACTCAAGGCCCTGGATCAAAGGGCACTTTGGGGAGGTTTGAGGGATGCTTTGAGGGCAAGGGAGGAAAGCCATGCAAATGTCATGCAGTCAGCTGTCCCTGAGCCTTTGAGCTTTGCTGTGGTGCAGCCACAGGTATCCCAGTTACTCTTCCTCCTTGGGATCTGTGAGTAGTCACACATCTTCTTTTGGTGAAGGACAGAGACCCTGAAGCCAGACGTGCCAGGTTCAAATCTCCTCTGTGCTGTGTGATAGATGTGTGGTCCTGAGCATGTTGGCTGGTTATTTATTGTTTTATGCTTATTTTTGCGGTGCTGAGATTCAAACCCAGGGACTCCTACATGCTAGGCAAGTGCTCTACTGAGGAGTCCCATGGTAGTCCCTTGAGCATGTGACTCTGTGCCTTAGCTTCTCCACCAGTAAAACAAGCCTAAGGGCATGTTGTGGCTGAGTCTAGATATGCCCCAAAGCCTTGTGCAGTCACGGGTGGGACATTTTCAGAGGTGGTTGAATCTTGAGTGTTCAGTTGATTTATGGTGGAATGCAAGGATTAAGGGTGATAGAATTGGTCTGTTTGGGACCCAAACCTCCGGGACCCGTAGAGTGGCCCGGGCTGTTTGGATTGAAAGTTTGCGCAGACCTGCATCTCGGCGCGACTGTTTGGGACTGGTAGGCCCGCCCTTCATCCACAGGGAACTACCCGGAGACCGGCATCTGGGCCAGGTCTCTTTGGGCCCGTAGCCCCGCCCTTCACCCCCAGGAAGTCTCACAGAGACCAGCATCATGGCCTGAATGTTTGGGACCCGAACCTCTGGGACCCGCAGAGTGGCCCGGGCTGTTTGGATTGGGAATATTGTGGAGACTGGCATCTTGGCCAGGTCTGTTTGGGACTGGGAACCTTGCAGAAACCAGCATTTTGGCCTGACTCTTTGGGACCTGTAGGCGCATCCTTCACTCGCAGGGAACCTCCTGGAGACCTGCCTGGAACAAAGCACGGTGGCCTGGCCTGCCTGAGATTCCACAGGCTGTGGGCTGACCACACCCAGCATTCCCCTTACAAATTAGAGAGCCAGGAGCCCACAGAGGGGAGTTAGGACCCTGTAAGGAGGCCAAGAGCCTGTGGGGGAGCCACTGCCCCTCCAGGAACTGAGGCTGTAAGAGGTAATTCGCCACACATGCAAAGAAAGCTTTGGAACACCACCCAAAGTAAGGAAATATAGAAAAATGACAAAAGGAAAGACCAAAAGGCAGGCTCAAAGCCCTAGCCCTCCCCAAGAAAGCTTAGAAGCCGTGTACATGGAAGAAAAAAGAAGCCATACACCTGAAATGTCTGAAATGATATCAAATGAAATAGATATGCAAATAGGGAAAGCTATGGAGAAATTCAAATCAGAAATACTTGCCCAGGTAAAAGAAGAATCGATAAAAATAGTGAAAGAAATAGTGAATGCATCTAGTGAAAACACAGCTAAAAAATTAGAGGAACAAAGCAAACAGATAGAATCCCTGAAAGAACAATATAAGAAACAAACAGAATGCATAAAGCAGATTCAAAGAGATATACAGGAAATCAAAAATTCTATTGAAAGCTG